>JBBBDQ010001399.1:35000-142500 GCA_037127315.1 Ascarosepion bandense | reverse complement strand
GTGTAAAATGCATATAGAAAAATCAACATCGACGCTGTCTGTCTGGCTTGGTTACGGCGAGAAGTCATTGCTACACCTTTGATATTTGCTGGCTTTTACAGTTTGAAAAGTGAACGCTGCTTACAGTTGTACAAGTGTTGACTACCGTATGTAAAGCAAACATTATTCTCTGTATGTTTTTCATTTTATAAGTTATCCACAAGAAGAATAAATCATTTGATACCTTATCAACGATAAGATACTCAACCGCTGATTTTGGCGAGAGAGTAAGACCAATTGAGACAAGTTTAGACATGCTAAGACAAGGTTCATACCCAGTTATTGCGTATGCAGAGGCTGGTTAATCTTTGACCAGTAAACCAACCGTCAGGGCTCGGATTCCCTACATTGAAAACCGACCTTGTCTCACAACTCGCTCCAGTAGAGGAGCAGGGTAAATACACGTAAGAAGAATAAATCAATAAATTGCTAAAATTAAATTATGATAAAATCGGCCAGAAAAAAAGGGACAAAGAAACAAAGTTCAGTGTGAAGCATTCGAAAGAAGAAAAAAATTTTAAATTCCATTAACAAAAAAAAATCAGTTTCCATTAGCAAAATAAATAATATAGAACTTTCCATTAGCAAGAAAGGACAATATTACACACAGCAGCAGTAGCAATTTTTCAAACCGGTAGCTCGGTTGAACATTTTGGGCTGGTAAAAATCAACATACGTCAAAGATGCACGATTGACTAGCCGTAAGCAAACCAAGCAAAGGATGCTGTTCCGTATCAGAATTTAAGGTAAAAGAATAAAAATTATCATTCTTTCCATGCATAGAATTAACTAGATTTCTCTAGGAATCTTTAGTTAAAAATATGTTCCTATTTTATAGTTATTAACTTTCTGTTCTTTATTTTAATTCCTTTGATTTAAAAACTTTCCAATGCTTAACTCCGTGATTTTGTATTCTATCTGTGGAACATTTTTTTATAATCTAGCCATTTACTTTCTTGTGGCTACGTTGGCAAAAATTAATGTTTCCATTAAATAGAGCGGTCGATAACAGGAGCATTTCTTCAAATTGTTGGCTTGTATTTTCGAACAAGCGAAAACCATAAATTTCTAAAAATGTACCGTTAGCTCGCTGGAGCGAAGAAAAAAAGGGAAAACTGATCGCTAACGAAGAGCACCATACAACCTATTTTCTGTTAAAAGAATCTTTATCATATCTCGAAGGCCATGCGACTGAACAAACCTATCTTGAAATAGTCTCATCAGCGGCCATATTCCAGAATTGGAATGTCATTTTAAATATTTGCTCACATCAACAAAGCCAAGAACAATGTTTATATTCGTTTTTTTCTTTAACTTGAAGAGATTTGTTCTGTATGTTTTTTTTTCATTTAGATTTGCAAAAACAACTTCTTTTCCAACACAAAATGAACAAAACTGTTTTGCTTTTTTAAATAGTGAAAGATTCAATATATATATATATATACTAGCAGTATAGCCCCGCGTTGCTCGGGTGTAATGAAAGCTTTAAAACTAATCCATGGTCCTGGAGCTCAGTCTCTCTGGACGTTGGCACGAAAGACTAAAAATCAATAGTTGTTTCCAGTTAAAGCGAAACAGAAGACCGGAAGAAAAATGAATGGATGTAAGTCAAATTTTGATTTCCTGGTATCGATATCTGAATAAGTTTTTTCGTCGTAAACTGAATTTTGATGGCTAAATAAGTCCTCTGAGTAAATGGTATCATGGCTGAGACTAAGAAGTACAAGTATACCTACTTAGAGCCAAACCCGAAGCAAAAACTAAAATAAAAGGGCTGAAAAAATCCAGGCAGATAAACAAACATACACACAAACATCTTACCTTTTATCTCTCTCTCTCTCTATATATATATATATATATATATATATATATAATCAATTTTCTGCACTATTGTAAGAACTGCAACCTTGACACTTCTGAATATCGTTTCTTATGTTTTTGTCAATGAGTGTATCAAATTTGATTAAAATCGGACCACTCCTTCTATAACCCGATTTTTTCGATTTTCGATATTTATCGGGGGTATCTCGATACAAAACCGAGCTATGAACAGTCGCAGACGCTGATAGTATAACTGTGTAATTTCTCAAGAAAATCGGCTCAGCCGTTTTGGAGTCTAAACACTCCTGATCAAAATTTTAAGACCACTTAAAAGTCATTAAAAAGAAATATTTTTTTAACGGATAGGTTTTAAACTCTTCCCACTTAAGGTTACCAATACTACAATCTAAAAGGTTATGGAAACAAAAAGCTATATTCCAAACATTTTATTTAGAAATTTACATTTTTATAAAATGAGGCGATTTACACATGACCAAAGACAAAAATTCTACGAAATTGTACAAAAAGTGTATGAAAACATTCAACAACCAAATTTAATGAGTTCTACTTCCATTGCTTTTGATGACTTCAGAAATTCTGTCAGGCATGCTAGAAATAAGCGTTTCCATGAAGGTGCGGAGGATGTTGCTCCAACTTCTAAAGATAGCTTCACGGAGTTCATTTGTTGTTGAATATTGTTTGCCATTTCGATAAACATCTCTTGTCATCCATCCTCAAACATTTTCAATTGGGTTCAAGTCTGGTGAGCATGCAGGATGTCCCAAGAGATGGACCCCATTTTCTTGTAGAAAGGTCAAGGTCCGTCTTGCAGCGTGGATTGCAACATTATTCTGTTGGAATAAACATCCATCCCCACACAAACGATGGCCCTCCATCATCAATGATGCTTTTTGTAGCATGCTAACATAACCAGCCAGTTTAACAACCCTGCACCATCTGGAGCTCCATCGTCCCTCTGTAAGAAAAGGCACCCCATACCATTAGGGACCCTCCACCACCATGACGTGTGGAGAAAATTTCAGGAGGCATGTTTTTGTTATGCCAATGTCGTTGGAAGCCATCAGGACCATCTAGATTGAATTTTTTCTCATCAGAAAACAGGACTTTTTTCTTCCACTTCTCAACGTCCCATGTTTGGTATTCACAACCAAACTTTAAGCGGCCCAACTTGTGACGTGGAAGCAGCCGAGGAATTTGTTTACGCTTTTTATTTACCATGCCTTTTTGTCGTAAGTGTTGTCTGATGGTTACGGGACTGCAATCAGCATCTGTGACTGCCTTAATTTGACTAGAAGAAAGTCCCCCCTCGTTCATAACAGCCCGTCTTATTCTCTTACTCAATGCAGGAGAAAATTTTTTTTTGGGGGGGGGCTACCAAAGGATTTTGCTTTTTCATAATTCTCACTGTTTTTAGAAAGTTGCAAATCACAGTTTTACTGCGATTTACCTTAGCTGCGATCACCCACTGTGACAAACTTTGCTTATGGAATTCTAGAATTCGAGAACGCTCAACTTTGGTAAGTTTGCTTGCTTTAGGCATGGTAACACATTTCCGCAGTGATTGCTAATCTCTAACTGAACTAAAAACATTGGAATTACCATAGATCTAACAATTTATACCCCTGGTCTTATAATTTTGATCATGCGTAAATAGCCTCATATTATAAAAATGTAAATTTCTAAATAAAATGTTTTTGTAGCTTTTTGTTTCCATAACTTTTTAGATTGTAGCATTGGTAACCTTAAGTGGTAGGAATTTAAAATCTATCTGTAAAAAAAAAATTCTTTTTAAATATTTTTAAGTGGTCTTAAAGTTTTGATCAGGAGTGTAGTTAACGGAAACACACAGACAAAGTTCCATATATAAATAAGTTTAGATTAGATATATATGTATATATATATTTATCTTTAAGTTCAGATAAAACTTAGTGGGGAAATAGCCATTTTCAACATGTCATTTTAAGGCATGCATTCTTCGACCCCTTATAAACAGAGAATGAGGAAAATATATATATATATTTGAAGTAATGCTATTCAGTATTTGCATTTGTCTTGTATTTTGCCAAATTTTCTTAACTTTACTCCCTTTTGTCTTGGGAGCAATATATATGCGATTTATAATCTATTTCTTTTCTTTTTTAAAATAAAAAAAAACATGCAGAGGGAGTTTCCAAAACGCCTTAACAAATCGAAATCTTTCAAAAATATCAATTTTTAAATGAAAAACATCAATGATTAACAAATTCTGGAAATTTTAATCACTAGATAATTGTAGTTGTACATATTATATGGTATTTACCCTATTCCCCTACTGGAGTGGGAGGTGACACACGGTCTTTTTTAAGGTGAGGACCCGTCCGCGTACGGACAGGCAGAGTGACAAAAATTCCCCAGTCTCCTCAACCGCCGGTTGACCTGGTCCCGATGACGAGCACCTGGTCCACACCTCTGCTACAATAGGGGTGGCGCGGCCGCGGGACAGTTTTCCGGGACCCGACATCTATCAGTGTAATTTTTCTCAAAAGCAACCCTATCCTTACGGACGGAGCTACAACTGAGCCGTACTCTGTCTTCGAGAACAGAGACACAACTGACAAATGATTTGGTACCCACCCGATACAAAAATGTGACGGGTAGATAATTGTAGTTGATTATATTATATTATGGGTAGGCTTGAACTCATTCTCATAATTTTCATTTGTTCTTATGATTGAATTATTATTAATTTTTCATAAGAAAGAAAATTGTAATTGTATTTTAATAGATTTGATTTTAATTTAAGCTCCATCGGTAAGAATTAGGCTTTTCTTCACGCTACCTTTTGAATTTACTACTTCCAAGTGAGTTTTATTCTTTACTAACGAACTAAATATTTCGGCGGACCTGAAAGAGGTAACCACCACCTTTTCATTTTTTTTTGTTTTATCAGCGCAGTCTTATCGATTATTACATAAAGTTTCCGATTATCAAACACAATTTATAATATAAATAATATTTAAACAATTAGAGGTGGGCTCAGTTTCTCATATAAATGAATAGTAAATCGGTCCTCCATTTTGGAACCACTCGCGTTGGGGTCGTTTTGTTTCTTGTTTTTTTTTTGTGGGGTGACGAGTTGTTGCTCTTGTTTTTGTCTTTTTCAAGTTTTCTTCAGTTCTTACGATGGCATCTTCCTCGGAAACTCCAAATATTGAAATTTTTCCAATTTTTTTTTTTTTTTTTGGCAATCGGAAAGTTTAGGATTTAATCGATAAGATTGCACTGAAAAGAGTCAAAAAATTTTGATAATCAACAAATTTACAGGTGGTGGTAATGTTGTACTTGTGATTTGTTCCAAAATGGAGGATCGATTTACTATAACGTTGTAGGAAAAACTGAGCCCCCACCCCTAAAATTGTTTAAATATTAAACATTTTCCAAATTCTTTTGTCAATCGGAAAGTTTAGGGTGTAATCGATAAGATTGCACTTAAAAAAGTAAAGAAAAGAAAAGAAAAAAACAACAAATTTAAAGATGGTGATAGTCTCCTTCAGGTTCGCCAATATTTCTTGTAGTAGGTGGTGAGAAATATGGTGTTAATTGTTGAATTTTACAAGGTTTTACCTGAAACTTGTTTTAACGAATTTCGGCATTCAGTCTTTATTGTGTGCATTGCAAACCGAGCTCAAAATGTATTTAGTGTTGAAGAATTACGGAAAGTGTAGCGGTTAAAATGAGGGTCATATATATAAGCATATCGATTACGCATAGAAAAAAAAAGTAAAGCCATTATGTCATACTTGAGTTAGAACTGCAAAGCATGACACTTTTTGAAGTGACGTTATCAGATTTTTTCAAATAAGCTCCCCAGTTTGATGCTATGACTAGAGTTACGTGTCAGTGAGCATTACTGGTGCACCATTAATATCATTGTTTCTATAAAGTCAAAGGATAAAGAACTGTATCTCTTTATTGACAGTCAAGTCCTGTCCTTTCTTTTGTTAGCATCTATTTTATGGATACGCTTTCGAATGATTTTAATGCTTGTTCATAGATAATAGCGACAATTATATACCGGGTGTCCATAAAGATCGTGTGCACTTTCAAAAATTTATAATTTTATTTGTATTTGCGATAGAAATAATTTGTAAAAAGTATTAAAAAGAAGTAAATCTATGTTTTTTAAGGTTTTATTAAAATTTTATTTAAGTTTTCACATGTCCTCCATCATAAGCATTACAAAGGAAAATACGCTTTTGCAATTCATATTTGTTTACTTATTTAAAAATTGTTGCAAATTTTGTGGTAAAGAATTATTCAATAACTATACTTAAAAATTGTTGCAAATTTTGTGGTAAAGAGTTATTCAATAACTATACTTAAAAATTGTTGCGAATTTTGTGGTAAAGAATTATTCAATAACTATACTTAAAAATTGTTGCGAATTTTGTGGTAAAGAATTATTCAATTACTATACTTAAAAATTGTTGCGAATTTTGTGGTAAAGAATTATTCAATAACTATACTTAAAAATTGTTGCGAATTTTGTGGTAAAGAATTATTCAATAACTATACTTAAAAATTGTTGCGAATTTTGTGGTAAAGAATTATTCAATAACTATACTTAAAAATTGTTGCAAATTTTTTGGCAAAGAATTATTCAATACCTATACTTAAAAATTGTTGCAAATTTTTTGGCAAAGAATTATTCAATAACTATACTTAAAATTGTTGCAAATTTTTTGGCAAAGAATTATTCAATAACTATACTTAAAAATTGTTGCAAATTTTTTGGCAAAGAATTATTCAATAACTATACTTAAAACTAGGCATATTAAACTTTATAAAAAATTTTACAGATTATTTCTATCACAAATACAAATAAAGTTATAGTTTTTTTTTTTAAATCGCACATGGACTTTATGGACACCCCGTATTTATATATTCCCAGAGGATGTTTCCGTAGAAAATAATTTTTTTACCGTTAGTAGAATTCAGGCAACGAAGATATGATTTTACAGACTGGACTAAAAATTTGAGCAAAGAGAAACTTTTAAGGATAATGAAATCAAAAAATCACTTACACTTGCAATCAAAAAGAGAGTTGAAATATATAAACCATATCATGGAGGACTCATGAAATTTAACACTCAAAGTCTATAATGAAGGAAAGAGGGACTTAGAGTATAACCGACCTAACAAACTTGTGTAAATGGTTGACAGAACAGTGATTGTGAGATATTGCAAAAAGGACAAAATTCACTACGAGCTACAAGGGACAAGAGATTGTGAAGGGCCATGATCACCTACGTCATGAAGATATACGCCACATGAAATAATAAAGAATCGTTGTAAGCCTCGATGTGCGGGCTGTGTTTGAATTTGTACGAGATACTAGATTTGTACGAGATTACTAGATTAAATACTATCACGGCCTCTACTCCGATTAACTTAGATCACTGGTGCCTGCAATTTCTACTCTAACACCTTCTTTTCTCGTACTTCCCGCCTGTAGAATTCCCTTTCACATACTTGCTTCCCCGGCAGCTACAATCTCCAGGAATTTAAATGTAAGGTCAATAGACATCTCTTATCACACTAACTCGCATCCGTTCTCTCAAACACTCTTCCCATCTACCCAACCCTCATCCTCGGTATCCTCATCCGTCTATCACCCTCCTTCCAACATTTCCTATAACTAACCACTCTTTCTCATCATTTTCCCATATGTAACCCCCTGCGCAATAGTGGCAGCAGAATGCCTTGCTGGGGGTAAAATGATTAAAAAAATCTCAGAATTGTTAATCGAAGAGCCGTGTTCCAATTCTTTTTGTGTTCATTATATTCACTTATGCGTAAGTAGTTTTTAGAAAGGAGATTTACTAAGCGCCACTTAGATGTGACACAAAGACGAAAGTATGGGACACCCAGTGAGGATCAAACTCACTACTCCGTTGTAACTGGTTCTACCGAGAAAAACTTGCAAACCATTACACTACGTTGAGGTGCCCGTGTACTTTTTAGAAAGGAATGAATTTAGTCATTCCCCCTCCCCCAGCTATGAGTTAATTAGTAATACTTGTATCACTAAATCATTATCCCCCCACAAAAAAAATCTTGCCATCTAAAAATATTTTCTGGTTTTAAATAACCTACAAAGGGTTAATAATCCGTAGAAAAGGAATCAATCATCAAAATTCATATTTTCATGATTTCAGATGAAAACTTGGAAAAATTATCCAATATATTTCAGTGAAATTAGCATTTTCTAAAATTTCAGTTTATAATTCATTTAGCGGTATGGGCAAAGGAAGAAATCATTTTAACTGACAGTTTGCGAAAATAGGTTAAACCGATGCCTCTTTTTTTTTCTTTTTTTTTTCCAATATCGTGTGACTTTTCTCAAAGTTTATATTTGATTGTTTTCCGGTAAAAAAGTGGAAAATTATGCAATATATTTGAGTGAAATTTTTACTTAATAAAGCTATATATTTTTTTAACTATTGCTTGAACACATGAGAAGAAAGGTGCCAATTTAAACTGATACCAGAAAGCTATGTATAAAATATTAAAAGAAGAGACAAAAATCTGAACCCATTTCATTTCTTCAATTTTCTAAATCCCTGTCAGCTACAGTTTTTATACCTATTACATTTTTCTAGACAAATAACAATATATTTCAACTTGAATGTGTGCATGAAAAAACTGTCGTATTACTTCAATATCCATTATACTATAATAAAAATAATTGTGCATTTATTTTGTGTGTATATATATACGCTCTCACACCCTGATTGAGCACTCTGGAAGAATGGTAGACTTTGAAAACCAGTAGCTACCCTGGAATGTACGCATCGCTCATTCACTTATGAATTAGAGCACTCTGGCTATTGGGCGTGTATAATGATAATATACATGCTAAAAAGTCTGCCTTCTTCTACCGTGCGCCCATGGCCCAGTGGTAGAATCGCCAACTGACGCCACTTCGGTCGGGTTTCAATCCTGGGTTAAAAAGCAATCGGAGTCTAACCGTACAGATGAGCTGTGATACAGCGAAACAGATCTGTCTGCGGATGACTATATATATATATATATAATTTTCCTCCTCTCGCGCTCATTGGGAGAGAGAGACACACAATAGCGAAGCAGCGTCGACACAGTTCATTCTCATTGCCGCGTTTACTCTTTGACAGTGCTTTATTAATTTATTTTTCAATGATTGTGTCGACGAGTAGTAAAGAATATATCCTCTCTATTATGATAAAGACTATTGTGTGTGTGTTTATATATATATATATATATATATATATATATATATATATATATGGAGAGTTTTGTAATTTGCTTGAAACATTGTGTATATTAGGTGTATGGGAAGGTTTTGAAGGCTATCACAATGCGTTTAGTAAAATAAAGGAAGGTATACATGCACCAACACACTTACAGGTACACAAATACTCACTACAATTAACGACAGCAGTAGCAGCGAAAGATGACCATTCGTTGGAAGGCACGGGCCACGAGCAGACGTAAAATCAAGCTCTCCTATCATTCTGAAGATGAGACTGATTTCAAAATATTAATAATTAATAAATAGGTAATACCCAGCACCTTCTTTACCTTTTCTTTATTTTACTAAACGCATTGTGATAGCCTTCAAAACCTACTCATACATACACACACACGCACACATTATATATATATATATATTCTTATTAATGTTAAAAATGATCCAGCTATAGGGCTCGATGTAAATAGAATTATTTATTTACAAAGCCAAATAGGTATACTTTTTTAAATAAAACCTCAAAAATCACATGTGTCGAATGATCATTTCTGCGAAATAAACTCGCTTCGTTAACAACCGTTTATTATGGAAAATTCATACACCGGAAGTTCACTTAAAACGAAGGAAAACGAAAGAAATAAAACAAACAGTGAGAAGGGGAGTTTAAAAAAAGAGAGTAGATTATATTAGAACATAGGCGTCTAGACGTTGTTACAGAGAGTAAGGAAGAGAGAGGGAAAATAGAAAGATGGCAAAATAGATTCAAACTCGATCTTTGAAAAGGACATTTAAAGATTATATATGTGTAAAGAAAATATAAGCCCGTCACAGGAACGGAAGTAGAGAAAAGGGAAACGGGAGGGGGAAGAAAAACTAAAAAATGGGAGAATGTGAAAAGGTTATAGCAGAGAATGGGGAGAAAAAGGAGGAATGAAAGAAAGAGGAAACGTACGTTGGATAAGCAGCCGTGACATTTGATAGCCAAGGAGAGTGGAAAGAAAGGGACAGATAGATTTAAAGAAAAAAAAAAGGGAGAAATAGAGAAAACAGATAATGACATAAAAATTCCGTTTTATGAAAGGTCTTTTCAAAACTTACAAAGCGAGTTTACTTCGCAAAAAGGTTCATATGACACATGTGATTTTCGAAGTTTTATTCGAAAATATATTGTATCCTTCCTGTCACGCTCAGGAGTTTGGAGATGATTTTTTCTCCTATTTCTTAATGTAAGATAATAATATGTACATCAATGCATATGTTGCCGTCATTTTAGACGGCATCTCCATATCGATATTTTTAACGACATGGGCCTGTTTGTGTGTTGCCAGTTTCCCTGCAGGTATATCTTATATTTTACATGTTCACTAATTCGAGAGATAAAAGCAGAAAACGCAGGTGAGATATGTGACTGATTCCGGAAAAATACCAGATGGTTTGAATCGAATTCAATGTCAATAAGGGACCCGAGTCCTAAAAGAAAATGTCATTAACTCCAGTATATACTGGTATCACCCTAGATGATGCCCAAATACTTTGCATTCACTATTACACCAGAGCGTAAGAAGTCAAACGCATGAACAGGCTGATCTGGAAAATGACTTCCATGATAGGAAGTTTGAGTTTTCACTGGATGGCAATCTTTTCAACCCCCGACATATAAACGGGCTGTCGTCTTAGATGCGCTTAGAATATGCAACTCTGATCGGTGGATATCGGCTCGGAACGAGAAATCGGAGAGCCGAGTTCGAATTCCAGTTACTCGTGTGCAAATACTCCTAGACAAGGTATTCATCCGTCTCTTCTCCCTCCAGCTATGGATTAAATAGCAGGACCGTTTGGTTTCTATAGCTGTGGTTAGCAACCAGTCTATCACAGAAAGGTTTGACTCCTACTTCGGGAAAGTCTCCTGCCCAATCACTCATGTTTCTTTCGAGATATGATCGGCCAAGCGTTTATTACGTATAGCATTTAACACTGACTGATAACTGGATGGCCGATAGATATATAAACTTCCACCAGAGAGAGGAAATGGGGAAGTGATGAATGTGTTTACATCCAAGTTCGGATAAAACCCCAAGTCTACACACCCACTCACGAAATTAACTGACAAAGTATGTTGTTGAATAAACAATAATTTTAAGGGTAATTGATTTCGCCTAATGTTTTGTACAATGAAAATATTAAACATGAAATTTATAGATACGGCCTGAAGCAACTCATAAATATAACAATCTTTTGCGCATAATAATCAAAATACATATTCCAACTCCACTGAAAATGTTAGCTAAAACTTTGTACTATTATAAAGCAAAGGAAAGCCGTATAACCCCTGTAGATATCGAAGAGTCTTTTTTCTGCTATTCGAATTGACCCGTTTTCGTTTTAGAATCGAATACACATTCAGACGTACAAGTACACGTTAATTCAGTTTTGAATATAAAACCTCTAAACGAACCGGGAAAAATCTTTGATTCCACTACACTTTCATGAAGTTCACAATTCTGAAGCCTCTTTTATTCGACGGTTGTATGAATACAGTTCTATGGAGTCTTTGAAATCTCTCACCAGTTCTTCAAATGACGACTCAAATTATATAGAGTTCTTTAATTCTTCAGCCTGATTTCTTCTTTTGGAATTTAGTAACTTTTTACCACATTTCCACTCAATAAATTACTGTTGCTGAATATTCTAATATCAGTGATCGATTTTGCATTTTATGTGACCAATTAGAGAAACGGTTGGTTTCCTCCGAATTCGTACGCCTCTCTCTCTCTCTCTCTCTCTCTCTCTCTCTCTCTCTCTCTCTCTCTCTCTCTCTCTCTCTCTCTCTCTCTCTCTCTCACACACACACACATGATACAATTATAAAGTTGTTTTTTCCTCCCTTCATTTTTCTTTCACTCCTCTCTTTCTCGTTCAGACTAACAATATTTAATGTTAGTCTCTGGTTGTATGTACCAATTTACAGTCGAATCGCTGTGGCCCAATGGTTAGCTAGTTAGTTTTACAAATTATTACTTCCCTGTATTAATGCGTCCTACTTTTTCTTTTTCTATGTACCGTGTCTCTTCAGAACGGAGACGATCCTAGCCTTCCACATCTTCCTATCCTTAGTCGCTGTCCTGTTATCCTACGTTCCACGATCCATCTGCTTAAGTCCATCAAGTATGTCTACGTTGCTTTCCCCTGTTTCTTCTTCCACGCTATCCGTCTCCTGACCATCAGATTCTCCAAGCCCTCCATCCTTACTACATGTCCAAGAAACTTCAGCTGATGTTTCCTGGTGTTAAAGGTCAGTTTCCTTTTCATGTCCATCCTCTCCAAAACCTCAGCATCCGGCAGCAAAGCCACTGATGGGGAGATTGTGAGGAGCATGGATCCACCTCTTAATTCCTGTTGTCCCCAGTTCCACCCTGACCCGGAGTGGTAGCACCTGTTAGGACCCCAGCTATAGGCAAATAGTTAACCTCCAACCTGGGTTTAAAACACTATGAAAGTATAGAAATATATACATAAAACTAAACTTTATAGAAAAATGTAGATTTTTGAGGTGAAGATGTTGCCAGTAATGCATTTTTGAAGAAAATATGATTAACATGACACATTTTTAAGGAGAAAAATTATTCTTAGCAAACATTTTTTAACACAAAACTTGATAGCATTTTCCGTTTTCTTAAGTAAAAAGAATAAAAACAAAAAAATTCACTAAAATCTTACTAAATCAACCTTCTCACTATAACCGAACATTTAAAAAATACCTTAAAACCCTACCTTTTTTTTGGCATTAGATACCCACAGAGGTTGATGTGCCGTTAAACAAAACGCAAACTTAAACCAAAACCTTGTCGTTGTTCACGTGTTCCGTTCAAAGAAGAACTGGCCGAAAAATCAGCCTCTGTCTTGTATCTTGTAGGTTAATTTTATCGCCAACGCTCACTAGACACAAAAATAATGGATTAATTGATAAACTCCGGCATATTTTTAATTTATTTGGTTAAAATTTATTTTTAATAGATACTTTTTTTCATAATTAAGCAGTATATATACACTCCCGATCAAAAATTTAAGACCGCTTAAAAATCTTTAAAAAGATTTTTTTTTTTACAGATAGATTTTAAACTCCTCCCACTTAAGGTTACCAATACTACAATCTAAAAGGTTATGGAAACAAAAAGCTACTTTCCAAACATTTTATTTAGAAATTTACATTTTTATAAAATGAGGCGAAACATATACCTGCTTGAATAATAATCAAGAAATCTTGTTACGAAAACATATAGCGGCTTGAATAATAATCAAGAAATCTTATTAGGAAAACATATACCGGCTTGAATAATAATCAAGAAATATTGTTAGGAAAACATATAGCGGCTTGAATAATAATCAAGAAATCTTGTTAGGAAAACAGATAGCGGCTTGAATAATAATCAAGAAATCTTGTTACGAAAACATATACCGGCTTGAATAATAATCAAGAAATCTTGTTACGAAAACATATACCGGCTTGAATAATAATCAAGAAATATTGTTACGAAAACATATACCGGCTTGAATAATAATCAAGAAATATTGTTACGAAAACATATACCGGCTTGAATAATAATCAAGAAATCTTGTTACGAAAACATATAGCGGCTTGAATAATAATCAAGAAATCTTGTTACGAAAACATATAGCGGCTTGAATAATAATCAAGAAATCTTGTTAGGAAAACATATACCGGCTTGAATAATAATCAAGAAATCTTGTTAGGAAAACATATAGCGGCTTGAATAATAATCAAGAAATCTTGTTAGGAAAACAGATAGCGGCTTGAATAATAATCAAGAAATCTTGTTACGAAAACATATACCGGCTTGAATAATAATCAAGAAATCTTGTTAGGAAAACATATAGCGGCTTGAATAATAATCAAGAAATCTTGTTAGGAAAACATATACCGGCTTGAATAATAATCAAGAAATCTTGTTAGGAAAACAGATAGCGGCTTGAATAATAATCAAGAAATCTTGTTAGGAAAACAGATAGCGGCTTGAATAATAATCAAGAAATCTTGTTACGAAAACATATAGCGGGCTTGAATAATAATCAAGAAATCTTGTTAGGAAAACATATACCGGCTTGAATAATAATCAAGAAATCTTGTTAGGAAAACATATAGCGGCTTGAATAATAATCAAGAAATCTTGTTAGGAAAACATATACCGGCTTGAATAATAATCAAGAAATCTTGTTAGGAAAACATATACCGGCTTGAATAATAATCAAGAAATCTTGTTAGGAAAACATATACCGGCTTGAATAATAATCAAGAAATCTTATTAGGAAAACATATACCGGCTTGAATAATAATCAAGAAATCTTGTTAGGAAAACAGATAGCGGCTTGAATAATAATCAAGAAATCTTGTTACGAAAACATATAGCGGCTTGAATAATAATCAAGAAATCTTGTTAGGAAAACATATACCGGCTTGAATAATAATCAAGAAATCTTGTTAGGAAAACATATAGCGGCTTGAATAATAATCAAGAAATCTTGTTAGGAAAACATATACCGGCTTGAATAATAATCAAGAAATCTTGTTACGAAAACATATACCGGCTTGAATAATAATCAAGAAATCTTGTTAGGAAAACATATACCGGCTTGAATAATAATCAAGAAATCTTATTAGGAAAACATATAGCGGCTTGAATAATAATCAAGAAATCTTGTTAGGAAAACAGATAGCGGCTTGAATAATAATCAAGAAATCTTGTTAGGAAAACATATAGCGGCTTGAATAATAATCAAGAAATCTTGTTAGGAAAACATATACCGGCTTGAATAATAATCAAGAAATCTTGTTAGGAAAACATATAGCGGCTTGAATAATAATCAAGAAATCTTGTTAGGAAAACAGATAGCGGCTTGAATAATAATCAAGAAATCTTGTTACGAAAACATATACCGGCTTGAATAATAATCAAGAAATCTTGTTAGGAAAACAGATAGCGGCTTGAATAATAATCAAGAAATCTTGTTACGAAAACATATAGCGGCTTGAATAATAATCAAGAAATCTTGTTAGGAAAACATATACCGGCTTGAATAATAATCAAGAAATCTTGTTAGGAAAACAGATAGCGGCTTGAATAATAATCAAGAAATCTTGTTACGAAAACATATACCGGCTTGAATAATAATCAAGAAATCTTGTTACGAAAACATATAGCGGCTTGAATAATAATCAAGAAATCTTGTTACGAAAACATATAGCGGCTTGAATAATAATCAAGAAATCTTGTTAGGAAAACATATACCGGCTTGAATAATAATCAAGAAATCTTATTAGGAAAACATATACCGGCTTGAATAATAATCAAGAAATCTTGTTAGGAAAACAGATAGCGGCTTGAATAATAATCAAGAAATCTTGTTACGAAAACATATAGCGGCTTGAATAATAATCAAGAAATCTTGTTAGGAAAACATATACCGGCTTGAATAATAATCAAGAAATCTTGTTAGGAAAACATATAGCGGCTTGAATAATAATCAAGAAATCTTGTTAGGAAAACATATACCGGCTTGAATAATAATCAAGAAATCTTGTTACGAAAACATATACCGGCTTGAATAATAATCAAGAAATCTTGTTAGGAAAACATATACCGGCTTGAATAATAATCAAGAAATCTTATTAGGAAAACATATAGCGGCTTGAATAATAATCAAGAAATCTTGTTAGGAAAACAGATAGCGGCTTGAATAATAATCAAGAAATCTTGTTAGGAAAACATATAGCGGCTTGAATAATAATCAAGAAATCTTGTTAGGAAAACATATACCGGCTTGAATAATAATCAAGAAATCTTGTTAGGAAAACATATAGCGGCTTGAATAATAATCAAGAAATCTTGTTAGGAAAACAGATAGCGGCTTGAATAATAATCAAGAAATCTTGTTACGAAAACATATACCGGCTTGAATAATAATCAAGAAATCTTGTTACGAAAACATATACCGGCTTGAATAATAATCAAGAAATCTTGTTAGGAAAACATATAGCGGCTTGAATAATAATCAAGAAATCTTGTTACGAAAACATATAGCGGCTTGAATAATAATCAAGAAATCTTGTTAGGAAAACATATACCGGCTTGAATAATAATCAAGAAATCTTGTTAGGAAAACATATAGCGGCTTGGATAATAATCAAGAAATCTCGTTATGAAAACATATACCGGCTTGAATAATAAACAAGAAATCTTGTTAGGCAAACATATACAGGCTTGAATAATAATTAAGAAATCTTGTTCGGAAAACATATAGCGGCTTGAATAATAATCAAGAAATCTTGTTAGGAAAACATATACCGGCTTGAATAATAATCAAGAAATCTTGTGAGGAAAATATGCGTTCTTTTTCAGGATTCGCATCCACGTTTTTAGACCTAGAGAAATGATGAGTTTGCTTCTTTTTTTTTTTTTCTTTTTTTTTTTCAGAGTTTCGATACCAGTTTTGGTTAGCAAACGTGTTTTTTTTTCTTTTTTCTTTTTTCTTTTTTTTTCTTTCTATTAGAGTCCGTTTGAATTTTATAATAATAATATTCTTGTTCACTGCAGTGTCATAGAAGCTGAATACTGTATTTTTTGAATTTCTCTCTCTCTCTCTCTTTATATATATATATATATATATATATATATATATATATATATATATTTCTTTTCAGTGGGCTAAAGTAACGTAATATTTTGTGAGGGCATGTCAGTTGAAATTAAAACGTTTTTTAAATATGTTTACTTTCTCCGAAGAAAGTTTTGGTTTTAAAGCTTGACAATGAAGATAGAAATCTCAGACATGTCACTATGTCTCACTGGCAGTATTTTTTATCCTGCGAGAACGTGATTTTTATTGTAAAGTCTCATGACATAACAATAAAGATCAAAGACAATCTTAGTAAACAATGTATGCATTGTTTGAATTGGTAATCTTATTCTTGCTGGTTTTGTAAAATGTTGCGACTGGTTCGTTCTTCGGAATTCCTCGCTTATCTATTATAGGATCAGTCAGTTGAGTGCCATACGTGATACACGCTTTGAGCGATTATGTCTCGATGACTGACCTGGCAGAAGATTATCCCGCAGTTGGTTGCCATTGCTTTCTGCGGTACACTGGTTGCCGACCAAGGCTATAGAATCCAGTCTGTCCTTGTATTTAACCCATAACTGGAGGGAAGAGTCTGATTATAACCTTTCCCAAGGGTATTTGTGCGTAAGTGAATGCAAGGAATTCAACTGGAATTCGAACTCGGTTCCCCCGATTTGTCGTTCCGAGTCGATATCCATTGCACCACAACGCACATCCTATTATAAGATACAAATCCTAAATCATCCAACAATTAACTGAAACACAAAAAGTAGAGTTGCACACCTGCAAAATCAGATCAGACTGACTAAAAACATTTTGAAAAAAAAAAAAATCAAGGCTAATTTCACAAGCCAGTGTGAAAATTAGGAATCTGGATTCTGATTGGATAGGGAATAGCAAATCGAACTATGACCTCGGTCAAATTTTCTTAGCACCTAAAAAATGGGTATGTGGTTCTAAGTACTTATCCACGTTTCTTGACCGGCCAAAGACAGTCCGACGGGAGCAGAGATCTGATAAGGACCTCGTTACAATGTAAGGGAGAAATTTCAAAACGACGAAAATGTCATGTCTCGTCGACATACATTCGTTCTTCCTCTCCTTCCTGTTTTTCCTTTCTTCGTCTTCACTCACACGCCGTCAAAGAAACTACAACAAAATACTACAACTGACTCCTAAAAATTAACTTCGATAAATACCATTTTCCTTCACTGCTTACCTTCCTTTTCCCTTTCTCGCCAGCCATAAAAAAAGGAAAGGAACACACTTTATTAGTAACCTGTTAATATTTCTACATACACACATTTTGCTACTATCAACTATAAGCTCTGGATTCATTTAACTCCTTACTACTATTTCTCTGGAACATTTAACTATGTACATTTTCTCTTTGAACATTTAACTTTTACAACTTAATTAACTACGTACATTTTCTATTTGAACATTTTACTTCTTACAAATTTGTTTTTCTGTTCAGTTAACAAAATTTCACTTATTTTACAAACAAAACAATTTTATTCTTCTGGCCTTCTTTCAACTTTCTGATATTTTAAATTGTGAGGACTTCGATTGTGTTTGCAAGAAGGCCAATTTGATAAACATCACCGAGGCCCCTACACTATTCAGTAGGGGAGGATTCCTAATATAGATAGTTCTAAATTTTACCAACATTGTCAGTAATAGGATGTCCATGTAATGAAAGGATTAATGGCTCGGAACGAGAAAGCAGTGAACCGAGTTCTAATTTGTATCGTTCACTTTTGCACTTGTACCTTTGGAGATTACAAAAGACAAACTAAGAAATGACGTATGGCCTCTATGTACTTCTGAAGAGTTTCCCGGTTGTGTTTTATTTAATAAACATTTATTTCCATCTTTGTGTTTGTGCATTGCTCTGATAGCCTACACAGAATAAAACATCAAAAGCAACATTGAGTTTTTTGTTGTTGTTGTTTTTGTAGACATCCATTGTATTCATGTGTATAACATAATTCTCTAAATATTTCTAAACCCCCAGCTAATCATCTTATTTGAAAGTCATATTCGAATTCAACATACCAAAATATTGACACATTTTATTCCTGAAGTAGTCAATTTGTGAATAATTGTAGAGTAGTTTAATCCCAGTAGTTAGCGAGGTCCTTATCAGATCTGCTCCCATAGGACTGTCTTTGATCGGTCAAGTGACGTGGATAAGTACTTAGATCAGGGTCACGTGGTCTGCTCGAACCACATACCAATTTTTAAGTGTGAAGAAAATTTGACCGAGGTCATAGTTCAATTTGCTATTTCCTATCCAATCAGAATCCAGATTCTTAATTTCTTAAATTCCTTGCATTCACTTACGCGCAAATACCCTTGAGAAATGTATTAATCCGTCTCTTCCATTTAGTTATGGGTTAAATAGCAGAACAGATTGGGTTCTATAGCCTTGGCTGGCAACCAGTCTACTTCAGAAAGTAGTGGCAACCTACTGCGGGATAATCTTCTGCCCAGTCAGTCATGTCTTTTTCCAGACATGATCGCCCAAGCGTGTATCACGTATGGCACTTAACTGACTGAGTAAGCGAATATTAGTTTACTGCAATACACGTGGATTACCTATTATGATGCAAGTGTTTTAGACAATATTATTGACATAATCATTATAAAATGCGATATTATCATCAGCATTTTCTTCATTATCAAAATCATCATCCACATTCTGATCATTTATATTGATTTAAGTTTGAATCATTATTATTCTTAAAATTTTGAGAAAGTTCCAGAAAAAACTACAATATTTTGAAACAGCCTCAAGACGTTTATTGAACAATTCCTGGCTCAAAAAATACATATAATTTTAAACTCCGGAAGAAAATGAATACATTCTTGGAGTTTATTTCTCGTTTTCTTTTGTTTTTTGTTGCCATTATCCGCTATCGAACGATACAAATTTGACCTGCAATTAGTCTCAGATTGTTTCAAATACATCTTAAAGTGTATTTATAAATAAAATTTGGATATTATTAAAATCTAATGATAGCTAAAAGGTTAAATTAGGCATTTTATAGATTTAAGGATAACGTCTGGTATAGTTTTGGATTATCCAGGATAATTATCTCCCTTGTGATAAATCGACTCAGCCAGGAAATAAAATTTGTCTTAAAGTGTCTTACCAGCTCCAAAGATAGAAGATTTTCGAGTAATTATCAGAATATAAAATTGTGAAAGAAATAAAAAAGAAACTATATCTAAAATGATATAGCAAATGTATTATATCACTGAATGTTTGCAAAGCATGAAACTAGTTCCTCATAAATCATTCGATATATCAGAGATAAAATTTATTAAACAGACACGTGTCGCCCCAAAACAGATACGTGTCGCCCCAAAACAATGTTCGTATCCTTATATGCTGGCTCACAACGTCCTGGTGATTTGGCAGCAGAGGTTGAGTCTTCCCAACAATAACCCATATATTTCTGCTTTTCACTCGCTGCATACTGCTAAAATAGCATTTGGTATGAAATTTCAAGCAAAGCAGAGATCTACTGCTGCATAACTCACATTAGCATTCACAGAAGCTTGCTAAAAGTTTACGGAGACAAAACAGTGGGTATGAGCACAGTTGTGTGCCGGATCATGCGCTTTCAGTAGTGACAGCGATATGTGCGACGAATTGCATTTACAACCAAAATATGTCGACACTTGTTTGTGGCTGGCTAAAATGCATAATGATACACATTATTTGAAAAAATATTTTCTAGGTGAAAACTTGCTTTATGCAACGGTATTATAGGAGTAATTAAACTACCGGCCATAACTATTAGCCCTCCCAAGTTTTTTAAAAGAAATTATGTATTTCATACTATTTTTAGTATTTATTGCTAAGTGCGAAATGAAAATAGAATTTTTCTTTTGTTAATACTGCACAATAACATATGCATTAAATGAACTGTTCTGGTGTCCGGTTTTTGTGCTCACTTCCCCATGCTAGTCTCTTCTTCTTATTGGCTGGCCGAAATAAAGGCTTCTTGGCTACCTTGTAAAATTTTGCAAAGTGATAATAATAAAAGAATCATTCTATTTTCATTTACAATTATTTACTTGGCAATAAATACTAAAAATAGCATGAAATACATAATTTCTTTAAAACTGGTGTGGCCTAATAATTATGGCCAGTAGTGTATATATATATATATATATATATAGGGTGCGATGGTCAAATTGTTGCTCTTTGCTTTGTAAAATTTTGCAAAGTAATAATAACAAAAGAACCCTTCTATTTTCATTTAGAATCATCCACTAGGCAATAAATACAAAAAATAGTATGAAATACATCATTTTTTTAAACTGGGGTTGCCTAATAATTATGGCCGGTAGTGTATATCTGCTTTAATTTTCAAAGGTATTGTTTTTGCAGTGTCCCTCGTATGGGAAAACAATCATTTGCCCAAACGATTGCGTATTGCGTGATACAGCAATTTTGATTGAGAGGAACAATAATAATAATTTTATTACAAATTAAACTTCGAGGGTGTGCTGAAATGTGCTAGACCTGTCCAAGAAAGGATTGCCAAATGTATTTTGACATTTGGCAAGAATTAAAGCAAACTGCTGAATCGTGAACCTTTCGGCTCCATCTCTTATGTTTTATATTCCCCGTTCACATTTTCCGCAATTCTGATATTCCGCAGGTTTACTTAAATTCCGCACTAAAAGATTAAACATTAATAACGATAATTAAACATTAATAACAATAATTAAACATTAATAACGATAATTAAACATTAATAACAATAATTAAACATTAATAATGATAATTTCTCTTTACTATTATCAGCTCTGTAATAATATTAAATAAGTCTTATGTTCTTCTTCCTTTTAATTAATTTGAGTTGTTACCATGATCTTTTGATAATACGATGTTGTGCTGATAAATTCTCTTCCAATTCTACTTCTAACTCAGTGTAATTTTCTTTCAAATTAGAATTTAGTCTCTATTATGTGATAAAAATGCAACTCAGTCGGTGATTTTTGCTAACATCTCAGTACAGGTTACCTATAAAGCATATAAGCTTGTAGGCATTCCTGTAATAGTTTTCAATAAATGTGCATCTGAAAAAGCTATTATTCTCTGTAAACCTTACAATAAATGCTTTGATGCTTTTTGCATTCCTGCATTTTGAAAATCGTCTTATGTTGTTGCAGTCTTTAAAAATTCTGGTGAGCTGTCTGATCCTTTTAACTATCTGACCTTACTTCTTTTTGACAAAGTATTAGAAGTGCTAATCAACTCTGAATTGGTTAAGAATCATGTTTCAGACAAGAAATATGGCTTCCCCTTCTCTAGTTTAATTGCTGATGTGCGAACGGTTATTGATGAAAGAGTTTAACAAGTTATCAAATAAGAATGGTGAAGCTAAGGCTGTTGCTTTGGATATCTCGGAGGCGTTTGAAGAGATTTGGTCTACTGGAATTCTTCATAAGTTTAAAAGTAATGGTTTTTCTCTACGAATTTTTGATCTGATTTCATCTCATCAAATCTCGAAATGAAAGTCGTATTGAGCGCTCACTTTTCGCATTAATGCCACTGGACTTCTACCGCAGAAATACATTGTTTGTAATTCTCATCAACGACCATACTGTAAGCAATTGTCAATTCGCCATTTTTGTTAATAACACAGTTATTTACTCCTGTCTTAATGATAAGGCCGAACGATTTGATAATTAGTAGCTGGCCTCAAGAACAATCTGTTGTTAACTGGGACAAGAAATAGCTTGTTAATTTTAACGTTTCTAAAAAAAAGAAATTACTCTCTATTAACCATCTGAAAAATCCATTTTTTTTCTTTCAATCAACAATACTAACCTCCAAGAGTGTAATTCTTCGCACCTTCTCACGCTAACGTTTTCCACTGACATGAAGTGGAAAGATTATTTTGAATGAATTACTAAATCAGCTGCTCTTAAAGTTGGTTCATTTTGTCATGTTAGGCAATTGTTCTCACCAGGATCAAGGTTAGATATTTAGACGTCTATCATTCGTCCATGCATTGAATATTGCTATCACGTCTGATCTGCTGCTGTATGCTATGTATTTAGTATTGATAAAATCTAAAAAAGAATCTGCAATGTTATATGCCCTGACTTGGTGTCTCGGCGTCAGTCACTTTCCTATCGCCGTAACGTAGCTTATCTATACCTTTTCTATAAATACTTTCATGGTAATTGTTCTGATAAGCTTACATCTTTGACTCGGTGAATTTAAGCGCAGTACTAGATTGCCTGCAAGGTCTCATCATTATACAGTTGAAATGGATAGATGCAACCGTAAGTCCTATGTTAACAGCTTCTCGCTTGCGGAACTCTCTTCCGGGTTCTCTTATTCCAGTCAACTTTGATCTTAAAATTAATTTCCGTCCTTTCATTGTTCTATCTCTTTAATAATGTTTTCTTTTTCTCATATGCTTTCACATTCAGTAAAATTCCTTGAGTCGTAATAACTTTATTGACTTGCTTGGCGTGAAATTATTTTTTTTATTCTTAAATGAAAGCGATGAAGTTCCAAATAGTGATTTTCTTTCTTTCTTTTTTTTTTTTTTTTTTTCAAAAAAATTGTTTTAAAAAGTCTCTGGACTCAGTCATTATGTTCGTATCAAAATTCAGAAAAAAAATTATTATCATTGGTCAAAAATTAAGGCAAATATAACTGACAAAATATAGGCATTATCATGGTAATAGTTATATAAACAAGTTAACTATACAGCAACTAGCAGTATAGCCGGGTGTTGCTCGGACGTAATGAAAGCTTTAAAAGTAATTCATGGTCCTGGAGTTCAGACTCTTTGGGCGTTGGCACGAAAGACTAAAAAGCAATACAAACGGCCTGCATTTGGACAGGAAACGAGTTCAGCAGAATAGAAAGGGGTGTAATACAAGGATGGGTCTTTTCACCAGATCTTTTCACCAGATCTTTTCAACCTAAACAGCGAAACAATTCTGAGATCGCTAGAAGTCCTGTCAGCATTTATCATTGATGGCCGCAACCTGAACAATATATGATACGCAGATGATACAGTGATGATATCAGACACTACAGAAAGTAGTTACAGTAAATGGAAAGAAAGGACTATGTGTAAACTACAAGAAAATTGGATGCATGGTCATCAGTAAAAAGAGAAGCCCAAAACGCCATATCCAAATAGGGGATGCTAAAAGCAGGTACAGAAATTTAAACTCCTGGAAAGTGTCCTAACATAGAACGGAAAGTGCCACACTGAGATCCGAAGACGTATTGGTATAGCCAAGGATGCATTCCAGAGTTTGAGTAAAATATTAAGAGACAGGAAAATTTTGCTGGAAACAAAGAAGAGAATATTAGACTGTTATGTGATATCTATTCTTCAATCTGACAACGAATGCTGGACAGTTTCATCAAAAATGAAGGAAAGGCTTGAAGCAACTGAAATAAGGTTCTACAGAAAGATGTTGAGGCTACCCTGGATGGAACATGTTAGCAAAGATGAGGTTTTGGTGAGGACAGGACATGTAGTGAGGAAGGAGGATTTGGAGAATCTGATGCTCACCGGACGGACAAAGGGAAAGGGAGATAAGGAAAAGCAACGCTTGACATACTTGAAAAACTTCAGTAGATGGAAAACGGAGTGAGGTTTGAACAGGACAATAAAGAATCGCTATTAAGAGCTACAAGGAATAGGGAGATGTGGAGGGCCAGGATCGGCTACATCTTGAAAGGACACAGCACACAGAAGAAGACTGGCCACTAGTTCTGACTTCATACCTTGTCACTTTTTCTTTGAGGTTGATTAAAGGAGTAAGTCTATTATAGCAAAACAAGACTCTGAAAGTACTTGAAAGTCAAATACAAAAAGTTATGTCTTTCATACCACAAGAGTTCCTGGTAAAAATCAGTTGACGCGATTCCTGGCCGGCTCGACATGCTGGTAGCAAAATCTTGTGTCAGTATCGAATTTGAAATAAAACCTCATGCTAAACGCTTTCCTCTTATATCCATTTCTTTTTAAAATTAATTTTAATAACTAATATGTATATATACAGTCATCAGCAGACAGATCTGTTTCGCTGTATTACAGCTCATCAGTACAGTTAGACATCCGATTGCTTTTACCCAGAATTGAAACCCGACCGAATTAGCGCCAGTCGGCGATTCTACCTCTGATTATTCTATTATCCTTGGATATGACTGACTTTTTTTATTCCCCCTCTCGAACTGATAAATCTAATGTTACTTCGCAAGACACACTTTGCAAACAAACACAAGCTGTTTGGCAGGAGACACCCATTAGATACATTGAAGAAGCTTGTGATGTCAATGCCTGATCGAATGAAGGCTGTAATCAAAGCAAAAGGCTATTATACTAAACATTAAATTTATTTTGTAACAAGTATTTTTTCTTGTTAAAGCATTTGTTGAGTAAATCAAATAAAATTACTTTAATTAAATTGTTTATTATCTGCCAATATACCTCATAAAAAATAAAATTGTCCTTGTTCTAATGTTCTAATATTTTTGCACAGTATTATATATATATATATATATATATATATATATATATATATATATATATCCTCGTCAATCATATGTTTGTTTCAACGTTGGGTGCCCAACGTTGAAATAAACATGATTGTCGAGGACATATATTAAAAAATAATGTACATGTTCTAAAACATAATTTCTAGTATATATATATATATATATATATATATATATATATATATATAGTGATGATCATCCACGTATACTGTCTTAATATGTATAAGAAAGAATATTAATAAAAAGTTTTGAATTTAAAAATGTACTTTTTTTAACAGTATTTGTTTATTTTTATTATATTTATTATATTTATTAAATATAATAAAAATAAACAAATACTATTAAAAAAAAGTACATTTTTAAATTCAAAACTTTGTATTAATATTCTTTCCTATATATATATATATATATATATCGAACAAAAGTTAGTTTACAGTGATGAAAAAAATACTCCAAACTTAAGAGTTTTATCATCGAAATCTTTATTGAGATTAAACATCAAAGTATTTTTTGAATATTTAACATTCAAAATTTTTATTTTAAATTTTGTTTTTGTTGCGTCTGTAATCTGCATAACAAATTTTAGTGTCTTTTTTTTTTTGCGGTGACACATTCAATAATTTAAAAAATCGAATAATTGTCGGTTTCAATGAAATTTTAGGACTTATTTATAAATGAATAACATTATTTTTTAATATATTTTTTCTTTTTAGAATATCTTGGTAAAAATATTTTTTTAAATTTTTCTGCGTATTTTTTTTTTTTACAATTTTCATTGGAATAACTTTTGGGGTTTTTAAATCTTTTAAGATACATTTTCAATGGTGTAACTCTTTGGAAATATTGTTATTAAGTAAAACCATATTTACTAACCATATATTCTAAAGTATATGACAATCTGCCGTAACCGAATATTTTTAAGAGTTTTGAAGTAGTTTTACATGTGTATAAATTTGCCGAATTTTATACATATAATCGCTCTACACAACCCTATAAGAAGATAACTATAGTGTCAGGTTAGTGCAAAACATTTTGCCGGTTTGATAAAGGGACATTTTAAATTATTGTAATTTATTTTATGCATATTTTTATTAAACATATAACTATGATTAATTTATAACTATTTTTTTCAGATTATTAAAGAATCATTTATATTTTTCTGCAATATTCTCACCCATGTTCTTTCCATTTAAAGAACACATTAAGGCAGGCTCTACTCTCTGAGTTTCACGACATCTTCAGACACCATTTTTGGATAGGCTTGTCACAGGTGATGAGAAATGGATTCTCTAGCATAATGTTAAACATCGGCGATCGTGGATAAATCGAGGAAAAAGACCAGTTCAGCAACCAAGAGCAGGAATCCATCCCCAAAAAGATAATATTGAGCGTATGGTGGGGTATTTAAGGGATCATCCATTACGGACTTTTAGACAACAGTCAAACCATCACTGCTAGTTTCTATTATGATGAACTTCGTCGTCTGAAAACTGCTTTGACCCGAAAACTACCTTCTTTAGTCAAGAGAAAGGAAGTTATTTTCCATCATGATAATGCTTTTCCTCGCACAGCACTACTGACCAAAGATCTAGGAGAATTTGATTGGAAAATCTTGCTTCATCCTGCATATTCTCCTGGCCTAGCTCCCTCGGATTATCGCTTATTTCGAGAAATACAAAACAATTTAAATGACCTTAGGTTAACATCACGAGAAAAGATTGAACATGAGTCAGATTCATATTTCACATCAAAACCTAAATAATTTTACAAGCAAGGCATTTATAAGCTCGTTGACAGATGGAATCAAGTTATAGAGAGCAAAGGTCGTTATTGTTATGAATTCGTATAAATAAAGATTTTCAAAACACAGTTTTTCATTTTTAAGATGAAATTTTAAATCGGTAAAAACTTTTGCACCAACCTGATACATTTAGAGTAAAACTTCTTTAAAATTCAATGAAACATTAGATAGAAGAGAATATTTTCTTAAACTTTTAAGATTACCGAGTACTTAAAAGGCGCTCACGTTATAATCCTCAATTACTTTTAAAGTTAAAGCCCCAGCAGAACAAGATCACATAAAAGTTTGTCATGGAGCTGCTAACCTAAAAAAACAAGCTACCGTCGTGTTAAAATGTATTTATGTGATATTTTAAACTTAACATAAATAATAGTTTCAAATTAATCGTTTTAAATCCTCTAATATTTCTCAAACAAAGTTTCTAAGTCAAGTATATTTAATTTTTGGAAGATGTTTAATAAAGATATTTGTCGTATTTGACGGCATATAAGGTACACTTTTTTCTTCGTTTTTTTTTTTAATTAAAAATCAAGATATCTTTTAAAATTCTTCTGCGTCTTAGATGCTATATGGAGAATAAAATTTAATAATAATTGTACAATTTTGCTCAATTGTAATAATTGCTTGATTGTTATTTTGTTTTCTTAATTTTGGATATAATAAAGTTTCTATATTCTTCCCCTCCCCACCTATTATTTTTCATGCAATCATGACTTGTTCAACCAAAATCATACCTCGTAAATATAGTCTAGGCTGTACAATTTCCTAATATTTTCACTAATTTGAACATTTAATAATCTTTTCTTGATTTGACTTGCTAAAATTGGGATGCTTATACACCATCAAATACGGTCCATTTTTATATCAGTTTACCAAAAATGGAGCTCAATTAAAAGATTTTAGAAATTTCAATACGGAAACGCTTTCTAGTTTAAATTAGTTCTAAAATGCAGCATAGTATTTTTACATATTTATTACATTTATTGTTACTGCTCTCGCTCCATGACGTTAAATGGAGATATGTAAGACATCTGTAAGTGGACATTATACATGGAACAAGAACAATCTACCCCAGGGAAAGCAATAAAGGGTTAAGTTCAAAATTCTAATCATCTTAAAAAGGATGAAGCGTACAACAGCTGAAACGTTGTGAATTAGACAGTAAAGACGAGAACAGTGCAAACAATGTAAATAATTACAATATCTCATCTCAGAAATATAGACAAGTATTTTGTGTATTGATAATATTAAATCTAATTTATTAACTTAAATTTAAGACTAAAAAAAAACTTTTTTATTAAAACAATCATTTTTTAGGTTTCGCGTTTGTTTTTTGTTTTTTTTTGTTTTTTTTTTTTGTTTTTTTTTCGTTGTTATTTGTTTTTGTTTTTATTTTTTTTTTTCAGGAAGTACCTGTCTATTGTTAAATGCGGCATAGTAAAATTTATATTATTTATTACATTTTTTTAATACTGGGGAAAATTGCTCTCGTTTCATGGTGTTAAACGGGGATAACTGAAAAATCTGAAAAACCGGTGCTATTCGAGCTGGGATCAAAGTGTAGTATCCGTTCTGTTCATCTCTAATGGTAATATTAGCCGCTTCCGTGTATGAAAATATTCAGATTTCATTAAGACATTTGGAAGTGCTATTGTCCGTGGAACAAGAAAATTCTACCCCGTTTAATGCAATAAAGAGTTCAGTTCAAAATTCAAATAATATTAATAAAAATAATATTAGAATTATCCTCTGCGTGTATGTGTGTGCGTGTATATATATATATATGGTAAAACTATCTATCTATCTATCTATCTATCTATCTATCTATCTATCTATCTATCTATCTATCTATCTCACGAATAGGCGTAGGCTATTCGTGTTGAATACACCGGTTCCCGTCCGATCACCGAGTTTAAGCAACATCGAGCCTGGTCAGTACTTAAATGGGTGACCCTTTGGGAATACCAGGATGCTGTAAACGTAAGGACCAAGAATGGCCCTTGGGGTTTGGGTGCAGGGCTAACAACCCTGCCCCGTTAAAAACAGTTTGTTACAGTAACAAAAAGTTGCTGCTCTATGCACCATTGGGTGTGATGGATAAATGATATGATTATATATATATATATATCACGAACAAAAAAAAATTTAGTATACTGTGATGAAAAATACTTAGAGAAAGGCCAAAATATTTTGGAATATTTAATTATTTCTAGAACATTCTGAATTCTGGTACAGTTTTTTGTTCTTGATCCTTTAGCGTTCGTACTTAGGATTCGAAAAAGTCTGACCCTCTCCAAGACCCAACATGATTCATTCGCTCAAAGCCATTTTTAATCGTTAATCTGATAAATTGGTTTGGTGCAGCTGAAAGTTTGAACATTTCCGGACTGGTTGGACGCCTTGAATATCATCCCTGCATAGCATCAGTCTCAATGTGATGAGGCTATTTTAGTACATAACTTGGTTCTTGGGTTAACGCTTTGGTTTTGTAGCATATAGTGATGTTGGATACAAACTATCCCTAGCGAAGCCTATCCTATGTTCAGTTGCTTTGTATTTATTATTAGTGAAACGTAACCGTATCGTTAATGATTTTACTAAGCTAAGAACAGATTGTCAGGATGCTGTTAAATAAATTGTGTAAATGTTAATTGTACAATCTAAATTTTCTTTTTTTTAATCATATCACCTCAAGTAAGGCGGTAACACCACTGATGCGCAGGGGGCTACTTAAGAGTAAAAAGATTGGAAAAGAGAAAGCCGGAAACCACATCCTAAACAGGGAACAAGGAACGAGCCTCTTCACCTGTTCAATAGACGTGGGTGGAGTGTGAACCGGGCGACAGTTTAGTCTATCTACTCCAATTGAGAAAAAACAAGAAAAGAGTAAAAAGATTGGAAAAGAGAAAGCCGGAAACCACATCCTAAACAGGGAACAAGGGATGAGCCTCTTCACCTGTTCAATAGACGTGGGTAGCAAATCTACAAAAGTTATTTTACTTGATCACAAATTAATTTAAACATTATTAATTGAATAGGGCTAAGATATATATATATATATGCCATCAGCCTGAAAGGCCTGGGGATGTGACTTGTCACATCAGAAACCAGTCATCACTGTGATATTCTTCCACGCTCTAATGACGATGTTCTCTGGTTCAGTGGTCTCGCAATAACTGATGTCATTCTGTCAATGATACTGTTTTTGGTTGGCGACTACAAAACTCTACATATCCTCTTTCTCTTCTTCTATGTGCCCTGTCCCTTCAGGACGTAGGTGATCATGGCTTTCCACGTTTCCCTATCCCTGGTGGCTCTGAGCACGCATTCTCCTGTTACACCATGCAATCCTCGTTCTGTCATCCACCTGATTAGGTTCCTTCAAATATGTTATCCATTGCTTTCCCCTGTCTCTTTTCCTCTCTATCTGGCCTGTTAGTATCAGATTCTTCCAAGCCCTCCTTCCTCACGAACTTCAGCTGTCTGTTCCTGAGGCTCAGTATTAATTTCCTTTTTGTTTCCATCATTTCCAAGACCTCATCATTACTCACATGCTCGATTCATGACATTCGCAGCATCCTTCTGTAGGACCACATTTCAGTTCTACAAATCACTCTACGAAAATTTCATTGACTGACCAAGATACTCTCATGGAAATATGACCAAATGAGATTCATTTTTCGACATTTTCTAGATACTTCTTCGATTGGTGTTTCAGTTCTTAGACTCCATTGGTAAAGAAGATTCTATCCTGTTAGTAATAACAATCAGCAACAGCAGATATGCCATCATCACTACGATACTGATTAGCAGCCAAGTGTGTTTTATTTTTTCATGTTTGGAACAGATGATAATCAGATGTGGTGAAGTCACGAGAATAAAGAGATGATCAACCGGTTCAAAACCACATTTACGCACAATATTCATTGAAACCAAAGACGTGTGTACTGAAAGATTGTCCTGATGAAACAAAACCACGTTTGTTAGTTTTTCCTGGACGTTTAGTTTTTATATCCTTTCATAATTGCCCCAGCAAGTTGGCATGGTATTCTATCCATTGATGGTGTGGCCCTTTTGAAGATAGTCAATAAACACAATGTCTTCCGTATTCCAAAAATCCGAAGTCATTAACTTCACTTCAGATGAAAGAGCATTGACTTTCTATAGGGCAGACGAGGAAGGGTCTTTCCGCTTTATGGATTGTCTCTTTGTCTCTGGCTCAAAGTGATGAACCAAATACTTACCCTGAGTTAGGAAACTAACTGGGTTTGCCTAAAACAATGTCAAATTTTCCTCTGATGTGATCAGCCTGGTGCGCTTGCGATCAGCGGCCACCTTTCTCATGACAAGTTAATTATGCAGAATATTCTCAACTCTTTCATGGGATCATCTCAATTCTAATGAAAAAATAGGCTCACAGTAACTTCAAACAAAAATTTTCACGGTAGCATTTATTAACCAATCAGCGACGTTGTCTCAAACGCCATTCAAAGCATTTTAAGATTAGAGAACCATTTCTTGGATCACAGCCAGGAAATGATTAACAATCTTTTCCCTCCTAAGAATCGATATTGAAAATTGGGAAGTATTTTTATTGAACAACATAACTTCTGGGTTTAGTTGAGTAACTTTCAACTTCTTGTGATCCGATTGTTTCTTTATAAATAGGGTAACGTAAAATTAATACCTTTTATCTTCAGTATATTTTGACAAGGGATTATAAACAATACTGAATTCTTTAAATTTTCACTTACTCAAATTAACTTACTGAGTACTAAGTTCCTGCTTGCTAATTTATTTTGCACTTTAAAGTATTTTCATAAAAATTTTGCACAGTTTACATTACGATAATATAAGCGAGATATAATAACGCGTAGTCATCAAAGTTGTAATGACGCTGATATTTACACTCTTGCGCAAATTAATTGAAACAACTGCTTTAGTTTTTTTCTTTCTTTAAATATACAGTCAAGTTTTAGATCTGCTGGAGTGGTAGGGTGTAATCGATTTCTTTTCCTTAGATTAGATCATTTGCAGTAATGTAGTGTACGGTAATATGACTCAATTTACAGAGTGTATGATGAAAATTGTTTGGCCTTGAAAAATATAGAATCATCTTTAATTGCATCAGATTTTTATCACGACCAGCTGCTACTACTGTCTCGAGTATCGATTAGTTATACTATGGCCATTGTCTGTAATGGACGTTACTCCAAGGAAACGTACGAAAATTGTAACGCTGTACAAACCCACTGGCGAGCCTAACAGATAGATCGCGGATATTGTTGGTGTCAGGTGAATAAAAAACTGGATTCCTCAGTTCAAAACATAAATGAAAATGCAGTCGGAAGAGAAAACAACGTTAAGAGACGACGTATACGTGATCAGGGAAAGTGTGAAAGACCCTAAAGACATTATTCCTTTTGTTTCAGTTAATTTACACAATGGTGTAATCGTCTGATATCTAACATTACACACACAGATACACACACACATACACATTATATAATGTAAGTTGTGAATTTTTGCGTGATAAATTCATACATTCACTCTGTATTAGTACAATTCATGTCTTGTAAAAAATATTTTCGTCTGAACCTTTTTGCGTGAAACTTAATTTTTTTCTTTTAACTTAAAAGAAAACCAAGATCATTTTTGTACTCAATAACAAAACTATTTAAATTTGTACAGCTGTATTTAAAGAATAATTCTCTTAGCTTTTCACACACTTGTTCCTCTACAGATTGCGATAGATAGATAGATAGATAGATAGATAGATAGATAGATAGATAGATAGATAGATAGATAGATGGGAAAATTAAGTCTGCGCAAGAAATCTATGCATACCCCGCCAAATATTTAAATAGATAAGAGGCCTCCAGTAATATCTCAATATAAACTTTGTTTCAGCTTGTTATTGCCAAGTCACACCTCGGTCAACGGGCGGGCTTTTCCAACACGCACTATGTTAGAAACTTATGTGCATATGAGTCGCCAAAGTCAATATATTGCAAAATGATGAGACAGCTGCAGTCTGTGTTATTTGTATCAGGCGAAATATTGTGAGAGGTCTGGACCTTGGCATCCAATTAATTGCAACTCAAGTTCTGTTTGATAATCTTGAATTGTAAATACGGAGTGTGGTTAGTGAAACTCCGTGACTTTGGTCATGGTACGTCGAACGCTACATTTGCATCAAAGCTGAGATTAAGAAAATTGAATACTACAAGAATTGATGCGATGAAAGTCTTATACGGCATTTACACTACAGACAATTTTATAATCTTGTGACAGGTTATCTAGTTTATGGTTGATATTAAATTGATTACTACCTCTGTTCCATTAACAGTAATTACATTTCATCATCATCATCATGTTTTCTGTTTACACAGAAGAGGAAGCCCCTACACTTCAGATATCGGGTACACTGATTTTTGATTAAGGTCTTTGTCATACTCCACACACTTGACCTCTGGCCAGGGCTTCTGCCGGTGCCTTTTTGACCAGATGCTAGAAAAGAAGTTTATTCCATTTTTGGTTTTATTCTAAAAAAAAATTCCCTTCTACTAGACTGATTGCCAAAATGTTATATTTATGTGTGAAATTTGTTCAGAAATAATTTTTACATTTATCTAAACTTATTTATAAATGGAACTTCGTGTGTGTGTGTGTGTGTGTGTGTGTGTGTGTGTGTGTGTCCGTTACCTATAGACTCCGAAACGGCTGGACCAATTTTCTTGAAAATTTACACAGTTATACTATAAGCGCCTGTAAGTGTTCTTAGCTAGGTTTTGTGTCGAGATACCTCCGATAAATATCGAAAATCGATAATCGAAAAAATCGGGTTATAGAAGCAATGGTCCGATTTTAATCAAATTTGATACACTCATAGACAAAGACATAAGAAACGATATTCAGAAGTTTCAAGGTTGCAGTTCTTACAATAGTGCAGAAAATTTGATATCGATACCAGGAAACCAAAATTTGATTTACATCAATTCATTTTTCTTTCAGTCTGCGGTTTCGCTTTAACTGGAAACAACTATTGCTTTTTAGTCTTTCGTGCCAACGTCCAAAGAGTCTGAGTTCCAGGACCATGGATTAGTTTTAAAGCTTTCATTACACCCGAGCAACGCCGGGCTATACTGCTAGTATATATATAGATAAGTCACAGTGATTATTTATCCCTTGGATAACTGACAGTATTATTTAGCATGACAAACATGCTACAAATAAAATAATTTCAAATTTTTTTATGTTAGTTTCAATAAAATGGATCTACCCTTACTTGGAATTTTCATTCTCCTGCCTGACAGCTATTGATTCATAGTTATTGTTGTTACGCTATTTCGTTTGATAACTATTTTCCCCCATCTTTAAAATTTTAGTCACGGATATGCATTGTCGAGGCGACATCTACCGCTGTTGATCAGTGGAATCGCCACAGTTTCTGTTCTTTTGTTCCATGCAGTCAGTAATTCTCAAAGAGGTATCGGTTTTCAAAAGTAATCTACTGACGAAATCAAGGAGACAATTCCACAGCTGAAGACTTTGGCATTCAGTTAATTTGAATTCTATGTACAACGTCAATTCAGGACTTCGGTGATCATGGCTCTGCATATAATTGTCTCAATGGGATATGAGTCAGTTAGTTAATTACCATACGTGATACACGTTTAGGCGATCATGTGTCTTTCGAGATATGACTTTGCGGTAGACTGGTTGCTAACCAAAGCTATAGAACCCAATCTGTCTTGCTATTTAACCCATAGCTGGAGGGAGAAGAGATGAATTAATACCTTTTCCAAAGGTACTTGCGCGTAAGGGAATGAAACGAATTTGAACTCGGTTCTCCGATTTTTCTTTCCTCTGGTCCCACTGATTTGTTTCTCTTCAATTTGGCCATTGCTGATTCCACTTTGGTTTTAAATATTTCTGGTCCATTCGTAATTTTTTGTATTGTTGGTTGCTCTCTCTTATTGTGGAAGTGAACCCCGATGTACTCGTCCCATCTCTGAATTACTTTTTTTCTTTTTCTAATATCAGTGCGCCATCCTTTGCTTTTATACATCCTGTTGCTGATCATGTCCTTTGCCCTGTTAGTTCCTTTATTTTTTATGCATGTCCCCATTATTTGTTGTGCTCAGTCTCTCTACTTTGGCGAATTTGTCGTTGAGCTACGTATTTCCTTGTCTTCACTCCTGTGTTCACATCCTTCTTTTGCCCTTTCTCTTTCGCCTCCTGTAGCTGGTACGTCTTTGTCTTCACTCTCCTTTTGCCTAATACTTCAACTCTTTTATGTAACTCCCTGAACATCAGTGGCGTTAACGCCTTACTTAGGGTGAAATGATTAAAACAAAAGTATAGTCTTTTGTATTCCAGTCTATATCATATATTTTCTGAGGACACGGCACATGAAAAAAAGAAGTCGATATCCATTACAACCCAACGCATATTAATGGGATATAGAAAGAAAGAAATGTAATTTTGGGGAAAATTTTTTTTTTGGGGGGGGGGTTCTTTTGCAAATCCTATCTCATAAGATACGAAGTAAAAAAAAAAATAGTACGTTTAGTCGAACGCTAACCAGAGTATTAACATAAAACACACAAAGACTTCGTTAGAAACAAAGAGTAGGGAACTGTTATCTAAGGTCAGTCTTCCTATATGGCAGGAAATTCAAAATAATCTCGTCACAGATAAAGGAGAGACTTCAAGCAACTTAAATGTCGTCTATTGAAGAATGCTGAGAATACCATGGATTGAAAATGTGGACAACGACGAAGTTTTACAGAAAAAGAAAACAAAATGGACACTAACACTTGGCATATAAGTCTGAACGTTTTCGCTATTTTTTGTGAATAAGCACTTACGTCACTCACCTATTCTAACGCAATAGTTTAATAATCTAGGACAGAGGTTTTCAAACTGTGGTCCGCAAGGATAAGATAGGCTGTCCGTGGATTAAATCATCACGTGAAATTCAAAGTAGAAATTTTCAATGTCTGGATATTTATTTTTACTTATTAATGTTATCAAATGAAAATTTAAATTTATCAATTTAAAGTAAGCTTAAAACCAGTTTTTTACTACATTAATGCAAAACTATGAACAGTTTTTAGTAAAAATTTATGTATAAATTCCATAAGCATTTATAGTGGGTCTCTAGACTAAAACTTGAAATAAAAAGGGGTACGTAAGTCAAAAAGTTTGAAAACCCCTGATCTTGGACATAAACACACATCTCTTCCTGATGCCAAATATAAGTTTCCTTTTTGTTTGCATTCTCTACAAAACCTCTTTGTTGCTCAGATGTTCGGCCCATTGTATCTGCAGCATCCTTCTGTAGAATCACATTTCTGCTGCTTTGAGTCTCTTCATCATCTTTGAGATTATTCAGCATTTGCTGTTTTATAGGAGAACAGATATCACATAACAGTTTAATACACTTTTCTTTGTTTCCAACGAAATTTTGTTTCTCAATATATTTAGCTTTTGAAATGCGTTCTTGGCCATGCCAATGCGCCTTGGGATCTCAGAGTTGCTCTTTCTGCCCCCCTGTCAGAACACTTCCCAGGTATTTAAATTACTGTTCCTATTCGATTGTTAGCATCCCCTACATGTAATTGGCATTTGGGGGCCCTCTTTGCTGATAAACATGCATCCATTTTAACAATGTTTAATTTCACTTCCATGTTGATGGCTTCATTTTCCTCGAAACGCCGCCAAGTTATAGTATGCTTTGCAGCTATGATGAAGGACACGACACAAACAGAAGAGAGTGAATGTACAACGATCCAATATGGCATACGTAAGGAACTCTTCCTAAACCGTCTTACGAAAGTCGAAAACAATATTATTGAAGATCTGCGTCGTAACCACGAATCGTCATAGAATGTAATAGTCATAACCCAGGAATTACTTACTATATATATATATATATATATATATATATATATATATATATTACAGTAATAATATATTACAGTAAGTAATTCCCTGATTAATATGAATATATATTTCTAATTTTATTAAATATCAGATGCCCATTTCGAAGAGTAAATTAATTTAACACTCATCTCATCAGCAAAACGAAAACATGTTGTCTGTGTAAATATAATAAATGTAATTACATTGATCCCTCTGGCTGGATTAGTGTTACTATTTAATACTAGCAGTTTAGCCCGGTTTCACTCGGGTAGTTTAAGGAGTAATAAGAATAAATAACATATGATGAATTTAAATAGCAATTACTTACACAACGTCTACCCTCGTCACTTTTATAGATATAGATAACAATGTAGAATGTCTCTATTGGATTAGAATGGGGGGGGGGGCAACATATATAGATATAGATAATATAAAGTGGGGTGATCGATTCTATATTATAATCAATACATAAACTGATCCCTGGCTTTGTGGTGTGATAATATTTATTTTTCTACCCCCAATTTTGGCTTTCTAAAAGATTTCAAGGTGTCGTTTGCGTTCTAAAATTTTGATCTACATCTGAGCGCAACTCCCATCAAGCTAGACCGCAAAACGCAGATGACCATGCATTCGGTTTTCTTGCAGTTTATAATATAGACAAGATCATCTCCCTACTTCCGTTTTAAAGTATATTTGTGTTCGGTGATTTTAATATCCATCAAGTGGTTTAAGCACTCTGCCATTGATCTTGCTGGCATCCAAACCCTGAACTTCTCAAGCACTCAATCGTTCACGCAAATGAAGGGGTCTACTCCATGCGTTTCCCCAATAACCCTGAAAAATACGCTAGGTTTCTTCTTTACTTCTGCCCCTGACTCTTGTCATGTAACTCTGCCCAAATTAACTCTTGGCAAATCTGATCACGTGATGGTGTCTGTAAACACTTTTTTCCGCTCCCCCATCAGCCAAGAAACCCCTACCAATAGGATATCTTTTTGTTATCAACGTGCAGTTTGGGTCTTGTATCGTGATTTCTTTTGTGACCTCCCTTGGAATTAAGTTTTAATATTCCTGTTCAAAGATGATCCTCTGGGGTCTTTCCTGCTGGATCAAAGCCGACATTGATGCTTTCATTGGAGCAAGAAAAGTTAAATCTCGTTCATCTCCTTGGTTCTCACCTACATGCCCGGTTGCCATTGCCCACAGGAATCACTTCTTCCGGCTTTGATGGATTTACATGTCTAATTATAAAAGACATCTTCTTGTTCCTGCTCGTTATGTGTACAAGCGTGTCCAAAAGGAATCTTAGTGTTTGATATCAGGTCGGTGCAAAGATTTTGCCGATTTAAAATTTCATCTTGTAAATGAAAAACTGTGTGTTTTTGAAAATCTTTATTCATAACACTAACGACCTTTGCTCTCTATAACTTGATTCCATCTGTCAACGAGCTTATAAATGCCTCGCTTGTAAAATTCTTTAGGTTTTGATGTGAAATATGAATCTAACTCATGTTTAATCTCCTCTCGTGATGTTAACCTAAGATCATCCAAATGGTTTTGTAATCCTCGAAATAAGTGATAATCCGAGGAAGCTAGGTCAGGAGAATATGCAAGATGAGGCAAGATTTCTCAACCAAATTCTCCCAAGAGATCTTTGGTCAGTAGTGCTATGTGAGGGCGAGCATGATCATGACGGAAGATGACTCCCTTTCTCTTGACTAAAGAAGGTCGTTTTCGGGTCAAAGCAGTTTTCAAACGATGAAGTTGATCACAATAGAGACTAGTAGTAATGATTTGACTGTTGTCTAAATAATGGATGATCTCTTCAATACCCCACCATACGCTCAACATGATCTTTTTGGGAATGGAGTCCTGCTCTTGGTTGCTGAACTGGTCTTTCTCCTCGATATATCTACGATCGCCGATGTTTAACATTATGCTAGAGAATCCACTTTTCTCATCACCTGTGACAAGCCTATCCAAAAATGGTGTCTGAAGGTGTCGTGAAACTCAGAGAATAGAGAATGCTTAATGTGTTCTTTAAATGGAAAGAACATGGGTGAGAATATTGCAGAAAAATATAAATGATTCTTTAGTAATTTGAAAAAAAGAAGTTATAAATTAATCATAGTTATATGTTTAATAAAAATATGCATAAAATAGATTACAATAATTTAAAATGCCCCTTTTACAAACCGGCAAAATGTTTTGCACTGACCTGACACTATAGTTATCTTCTTATAGGGTTGTGTAGAGCGATTATATGTATAAATGCTGAACTGGTCTTTCTACTCGAATCAAATTTGTTTTGGTGGGTGACCACCTCTAGCCTCGTCTTTCAAGCTGTAATTTTCTTTCCAAAAACGGGAAAGCCACCACCTACAACTTCTTCCTTTCACTGCATCAATTCCATAAGCATCCTGAATAGATCGTGCTGCTGCATTTGCATTGGAATCTCTGTGAAACTCATAAAGTAGAGCATGCCTAATGTGTTCTTTAGATGGAAAGAACATGGGTGAAAATATTGCAGAAAAATATGAATGATGCTTTAATAGTCTGAAAGAAAAAGTTATAAATTATTAATCATGGTGATATGTTTAAATAATAAAAATATGAATAAAATAAATTAAAATGATTTAAAATGACCCTTTTACAAACCGGCAAAACCTTTTGCACCGACCTGATAGAATGAAACAACGTCTAGTATCTCGTAAGTTCGGTTCAAGAGATTATTAGCGGCTCTGCAAGAATGTGCTAAACAACAGCAAATCTTCAATAAATCAATTCGAAGTGCTGATACTTACAGCAGACAAGGTTGAATGCTTGCTCAAAAATTCTTTTCCAACTCAGCACTTGACTCATCTGGAGTACCCAAACCGACTCCCCCCTCCAAGTACGAAGGCTCTACTGGGGGATATATGTATAACCTTGGCTCTGTTTTCGTACATCACCTTTAGAAGGTAATGATTTCGTAGCCGTCGTCCTAAAGAAATTTCCCCTCAGGCTAAGCTGGCTCCAGTCCTCTCTAAACTCTACAACTATTGATTCTCTGCTTCCTGCTTTTTAGTTTGGGTGTCCTTCGTTTTAGTTCATGTTTTTAAGAACTCTGGAGAACCTTCTGACACCTCTATTACTGTATTAGTCCCTTCCCTCTTTCCGGCAAAGTATCCGAGGCTCTAATCAATTCTGTAGTTGTTAAGCATCTCTGACAAACAATCTGGCTTCCGATTCGCCAGGTCGATCGCTGATGTCCTAACGACTATCACTGAATATGTATGATAATATGGAATGACTATATCTATGTATGATAATGACTATATCTATGTATGATAATGACTATATCTATGTATGATATATGACTGAATATGTATGATAATATGGAATTATAATATATAAATATGGAATGACTATATCGAATTCCATTGCTAAATCCGCTGCTATGAAAGTCGGTTCTCTGTGTAGGGCCCGGAAGTTTTTTCCGTCTAAATCTATCCTGCACATTTATAAATCTACCATCCGCCCGTGCATTGAATACTGCTGCCATATCTGGTCGGGTGCCCCTGCTGTTCTCCTCGGGCTTCTCGATAAGGTTCAGAGGAGGGTCTGTAATGTGATAGATACCGACTTGGCAGACCGCCTGCAGTCTCTCTCCCACCGGCGCGACGTGGCTTCCCTGTGTCTCTTCTATAAATACTTTCACGGCTTCTGCTCCGATGAACTTAGATCACTTGTGCCCCCTAAATACGAATTTGAACTAGATACTAGATTAGCAACTAGATCCCACCCTTTTACAGTGAAACCGATAAAATGCAGCCGTAACTTCTACTCCAACAGTTTCTTTCCTCGCACTTCCCGACTGTGGAATTCTCTTCCAAACGATTGCTTCCCCAACGGCTACAATCTCCAGGAGTTTAAATGTAAGGTCAATAGACACCTCCTAACACACTAACCTGCTCCCATTCTATCAAACACTCTAACCATCTACCCATCCTTGCTATCCTTACTTCATCTGTCACCTTCCTCCTGACATTCCCTATGTCTAACCACTCCTTCTCTTTACCTTCCCCTATGTAGCCCCAGGCGCAATAGTGGCAGTGGAATGCCTTGCCTTGGGGTGAGATGATTAAAAAAAAAAAAAAAGATAAGCTCTTGATAACAATGGCTATGCTCGAGCTATGACTCTTGAAGACTAACAGAATTTGACATGCTGGTCATATACGCAAGTTCCAGGGCTACGGTATTACAGGGCGATTATTTGATTTAATGCAATCAAATCGTGAAATGAAGGTTGTTTTGAACTGGCACGCTTCCCGGGTTTTTTTATACGAACGCAGGTGTCTCCCAAGGCTCTGTCCTGAATCCTATACTGCTTCTGATCTTCATCAATGATCTTACTCATGTCATCAGTTCCCATGGCTGATGCTAGTCTCCTGGTGTACAGCATACTGCACCTCCTTGGCCTGAGTTTTTCGACTGGCTTGAGGCTGAACGACTACATCGAATCAATAGCTGCATCTACTGCGAGAAAATCTGGATGATTGTGTTGCGCCAGAAGGTTTTTCTCGTCAAAATTTATCTTGAACATTTATAAATCTAGCATTTCTCTGTTCATTGAATACTGTGTCCATATCAGGTCGGGTTTTCCTGTAATTCATCTCGAGGTTCTTGACAAAATTCAAAGAAGAATCTTCAAAGTTATCGTTCCACATTTGTCATCTCGACTTCAGTCACTATCTTACCGTGGTGACGTGGCTTCCCTCTATCGTTTCAAAAAATATTTTCGTGACAACATTCTTTGACGAGATCATTTTCAGTTTTCAGTTGCCTCGACCACATGAATTTAAGCGTGCTTTAGATTGTCTTCCGAGTCACCCCCTGCTAAAAGAGTGAAATGTAACTCACTTCTATTCTAATAGTTGCTTTTCTCGTATATCCTGCCTGTGAAACTCCTTTCCATTTACTTGCTCCTCTGATAAATACAATCTTCAGAAATTTAAATGCAACGTCAATCGCCATCTTCTATCTTTTTTTTAATCCCATTCATTTTTTATCCTTTCCTTAATACTCCGCTATTCCTAGTCCTTTCTTTCGGTTTGACACTTTGTAAACTCCTGTAAACTAGTGGCGCTTCCGTTTTGCTTTGGGGTGAAATGATATATACGTGTGTCCGTCTGAAGTTATTACGCAAAACTAGAAAATATGTTTACTTCAATAAAGAGGTAATAAAAGCATCAACAATTTGATCATCATTCATAACAGAACAAATAACAAATGTATACGATAAATCTTTGAAGCATTTACATCTAAACAGAGTATCATTTCTTCTCAATAACAGTCAGCAATCTATTATACCGGCCTGTAGAATTTGGTTGGACAAATAGATGTCTTTTACTGTATTCTTGTTTATTATTGCATTCTTGACAGACTCATTAGCACAATTTTATAATTGGATATTGGTCTGAGAAATTGGCATGTTTGTCATTTTTGTAAATACTTCCCAATTAATTCGAAATTTCCTGAATTGTTGTTGGGGTCAATTCAAAATGGAACCGGGGAAGTTTGGCTAACGTGGATTGTTTGGTTAGAGATTCCCTTAGCTTGCTTCAGGATGGACAGGATTTCGTCCATTACTATGATTCCAAACTTCTTTAGCATAGCCAGATCCAAGTAAGTTGTCTTTCGGCAGTTTTCTTTTGCAAATGTTGCAGCATAGATTTTGGCTAAGTTGGCAGAGGTTCCTGCATTGATAAGATAGTTTTCTCAATCTTCAGGTTTCATTATTCTTTGCAGTGCGATGTAAACTTTGATTGGACTAACAAATCAGTACTTTATTGTATGCCAGGGCTGGCTGCTTGTTAAATTCGCGGTTAGAGGGGATACAACCAAACAAGCCCTATATATATATGAAAAAATGTAGGTTAAGTGTTATATTTTGGATCTTACACAGTCGACATTTTTTTTACTCAAATGCTTGTTGAGCAATCTGCACATATTTCTGGGCTATTTTTTCACGCTGAATCTGAAAATCAAATCTATATGTTATCTAAACTTATTTATAAATGGAACTTTGTGTGTGTCCGTTACCTATAGACTCCGAAACGGCTGAACCGATTTTCTTGAAAATTTACACAGTTGTACTATAAGCGTCTGCGAGTGTTATTATCTAGATTTTGTGTCAAGGTATCTCCGATAAATATCGAAAATCGATAATCGAAAAAATCGGGTTATAGAAGGAGTAGGTTCCGATTTTAATCAAATTTGATACACTCATAGACAAAGACATAAAAAAACGATATTCAGAAATTTCAAAGGTTGCGGTTCTTACAATAGTGCAGAAAATCGATAATATATATATATATATATATGAGTCAAGATGTTTGCTTGTGTGTCTGTTTATCTGCCTGTATGTCTGTATTTTTTTCAGCCCTTTTATTTTAGATTTTGCTTCGGGTTTGGCTCTAAGTAGGTATAATTGTAGTTGTTAGTTTCAGCCATAATAACATTTACTCAGAGGACTTATTTAGCCTTCAAAATTCAGTTTACGACGAAAAAAACTTATTTGATATCGATACCAGAAAATCAAATTTGACTTACATCCATTAATTTTTCTTTCAATCTACGGTTTCGCTTTAACTGGAAGCAACTATTGCTTTTTAGTCTTTCGTGCCAATGTCCAAAGTGTCTGAGCTCCAGGACCATGGATTAGTCTTTTAAAGTTTTCATTACGCCTGAGCAACGCCGGGCTATACTGCTAGTATTGAATAAACAAAAATGAAAAGGTTTGCCTGTCATAGGTACTTTTATGCTTAAACTTTGTATCTTTGTTTTGTTCAGATTTCTTTCATAAATTGTTGGCGTATATGTTTGATTAAGTTTCATTTTGTCTTAGGTTTTTAATAAAGATTAACATATTACTTATTCTTCTGTAACACTTTGATCTGCATTAATCTAGCCCGGAATGGCCAATCAAATTGTTAGAAAATTCTATACCAAAATCACAAAATATCAAGTATTTTAGAGCATAAAATTGTGATTCTTGCCGTCAGGTCATAAATGCACATAAAATTAAGTATTTTTCAATTAGAAAATAGACTGAAATTGCTGCAAATACGCTTAGGTTATTAAGATGCTTTTCTTTGTATGTTAAGATATTTGTACCTAAAATAAAACGTTTTATATGTTTTACTTATTTTGTTATGACTTGGACTTCAGTAAAATTAGAAAATTTGGCCTATTTTGAGCAAAAAAAGTCATCATCTGTACAAAGAAAACTGATGTGATAGGGAAAAAGGGATTAGATTTTAGGAATCAGCGTTAAAGGATATCCCAGAAAGATGTGCCCATTGCCTAACAACATTTGGATAAAACGAAAATTTCGACCGGTCTTATCCATTGATTTTGCTACGTTTTTTAAAACCCAGCTGGTTCTGTTTACAACATGGTTGTTTTAATTCCTTATAGGCCTGTTTTGTTGCCGTATTGTTTGTTACTTTTATATAATTCCATCTTCAAAATTCACCATGTATTTTTTATCAGATTCAAATCAGGACATGTTATCCATTTCAATTCTTTTTCTCTCCTGTAAAACCTTTCTTCTAAAATATATCACGCTTAACATTAGACGTATTAGAAGAAGTAGTGTCGTGTGTAAATATACGCTTAACTTTGAAACTGAGTGGCTGGGACTTGTCATTCAAATAAAGTCTTGTTCATGAAATTGCAATAGTTAGCACTGTTCTATTTAACTGCTTCATCAAGCCTTCTTTTAAATCTAAATGAATCGTTTAAAGTTCGAAAAAAATTGTTCAAAGCGAATTCGAATTATTGTCGTTTATGTGATTTGTATCATAAATTCAGAGATAGAAAAATACAAAAAAGAAAATGTTCAGTTATCTTCCCTTACATTGAATTTTGCGGAGATTATCTCCACTCGTCAGGGAATGTAAAATCTTATAATTTTGTAATCAAGCCACCTGACCAGCGGATGTCAGTCAGTCAGTCAGTTAAGTGCCATACGTGATACACGCTTGGGTGATCATGTCTCGAAAGAGACATGACTGACTAGGCAGAAGATTATCCCGCAATAGGTTGCCATTGCTTTCTGTGGCAGACTAGCTGGCTAGTATTTAGTGGGGGATCAGTTTATTACTTCATAACAATAGAAAACAGATCCCCCACTTTAAGCCCATTAGAAGTTTTAACTGTTTTCAACTATTAAATTCAGTCAGTTAAGTGCCATATGTGATACATGCTTGGGTGATCATGTCTTGAAAGAGACATGACTGACTGGGCAGAAGATTATCCCGCAGTAGGTTGCCATTGCTTTCTGCGGTAGACTGGTTGCGACTAAGGCTATAGAACCCAATCTGTCCTGTTATTTAGCCCATAACTGGAAGGAAGAGACGGATTAATACCTTTCCCAAGGGTATTTGCGCGTAAGTGAATGCGGATGTACAATGTCGGAAAAACTTAAAACTAGGGACATTTATCTGAATATGTAATTTTATTTTCTCTCTTAATATTGATCACTCTAATTACAATATGCTTCAATTAAAAATTGTTTCTGGCAAAATAGGGTTGCATATTTCACTAATTTTCCTAATTATTGATTCTTATCGAAAGTCCTGACGAGTCCAAAATTTATCTAAAATTCTAATAATAAAAAAGATTAGACAAATCTTATCGGTTTAATTTAACTAATTAAACAACGATGACATGTTTATATGGTCTTTTGTTCTTGTTTTGTGTGAGGAACTCTCTCTTAAAACTTTAAAAATTATATTTGATAAAACCACACGTATAAATTTTTTTCTTTCTTTTTCCTTCTCTTTAAGTGAACTTCCAGTGTATTAACATGTTTTGAATTTTTCCATAATAAAAAAGATTGCTTATACAGCGAATTTATTTCGCCGAAATGCTCATTCAAATTGTCTCATTTTCGAAGTTTTATTTACAATAACTCATTCAGTAATGAATGGGGGCACTCTGGCTATTGAGCGTGTGTATAATGATAATATACACGCAAAAAGTCTGCCTTTCATCTACCGAGCGCCCATAGCTCAGAGGTAGAATCGCCGACTGATACCAATTCGGTCGGTTTTCAATCCTAGGTAAAAAAGTAATAGGATGTCTATCGTACTGATGAGCTATGATACAGCGCAACATATATATATATATATATATATATATATATATATATATATATATATCTCCGCAGACAGATCTGGTTCACAACTCAGCAGTACGGTTAGACTCCGATTGCTTTGAAACGCGACCGAATTGGCGTCAGTCGGCTATTCTACCTCTGAGCTATGGGCGCTCGGTAGAAGAAGGTAGAGTTTTTAGAGTGTATATTATCATTATACGCGCCCAATAGCTGAGAGTGTTCTAATTCATTGCTGAATAAACGATGCGTAGATGCTAGAGTAGCTACTGTTTTTCAAAGTCTACTATATATATAGTACTGTGCAAAAGTATTAGGACAAGAACTATTTTATTTTTTATGAGGCATCAAAATAAAGTTTAAAATCACCCTTGTACTAACACATTTGCACACTACCGGTAGTGTGCAAAAGTATTAGGAGAGGGGCGATTTTTCAAAAAAAACCTCATTGAAATTCAAATACAGGGTAAAAAGCCAAGTAAATTGCTAATAAATATTGATTATTTAAAACTAGGTGTAAAAGACGTTATAATTTAATTTTTTCTATTTTCTATTAAACAAGTTATTTTGAAACTATTCATTATTCTATTATCCTTGGAATATGACTGACTTTTTCTTATTCCCCCTCTCGAATTGATAAATCTAATGTTACTTCGCAAGACATACTTTGGGAACAATTACATGCTATTTGACAGGAGATAACAAATACATTGAAGAAGCTAGTGATGTCAATGCCTGACAGAATGAAAGCCGTGTTCAAAGCAAAAGGCTATTATACTAAATATTAAATTTATTTTGTAACAAGTATTTTTTCTTGTTAAAGCATTTGTTGAGTAAATCAAATAAAATTACTTTAATGAAATTGTTTATTTTCTGCCTCATAAAAGATAAAATAGTTCTTGTCCTAATATTTTTGCACAGTACAGTATATATATATATATATATATATATAATTCTACTCCTGCAGCTTCTTCTCTCGCACTTCCCGCCTGTGGAACTCGCTCCCATATTCTTGCTTTCCTGACGGTTACAACCTCCAGAAATTTAAATGCAATGTCAATACTTATCTATTAACCACTGGACTCTAGCTCTCTCCCCATCCCCGTATATCCTTCCCTTTCCCTCCACCTATGTATCTGTCATCACACCTGCATTCTCATCTTTCTATTGCTCCTTTCTAACAGGTCTGTACTCCTCACTCTCTTCTAATTAATCTTTTTACAGTTATGTAGCCCTCCCCCGCACATCAGTGGCATTTCCGCCTTGCTCGGGGTGAAATGATTATATATATATATATATGAGAGTAAGAGAAAATATGTGCATGGCTTTTTCGGGCAGATGACAACAGAACTTAGATACGCTAAATTATAAAAAAAAAAATGTCTTTTTTATCTTCTGCTTTATTTTCTTTTCAAACGTCTCCTCTTCTCAGATAAGTGATTAATAAGAAACTCTGCAAGTTATTACTGAAGATAAGATGCTTGACCTTCAGTCATTTTTATATAGCACAGAATAGTAACCATGGAGAACAATGAAGCGTAGCCAAGCAGTTCAGGTCATTTGTAAACGCCTGACATTGTCATTTTTCATCGACTTTTCGTTTAACATCGAAAATGATAAATCGTTGCCCCAATAGACGGTAGCCAATCACAGACCTTAATTATGATATAACGGGAAAAAAAGATTGTGTTTAGTGATTCCATGCGAAATCATCTTGGTCTAAGGTGACACGGGGTCATCATTAACTATGATATATTTTTGGGTGGGAGCGATCAACGATGTAAGTTGCTACGATCAAGTCACAAAATAATGTGTTCTTGTTTGAGAAACGAGATTAGGCAGAATCTGATTGGTTCCCAGATAACTAAACACTTAGGAAGATGAAATTTATTTTGTAGTTTGATACCTTGTGCTAAAAATAAAATAAAATAAAATCTATCAGTGAATTTACAAATGTTATTAGCTTCTTTCTTTTTATGTACTCGTGTAGAAAACGATCTCTATAATTTGAGTCTTGCCCTTTTATATAAAATTTATGATTGACACTGTATAATTATCAATACAAATTTTTCGGTCGGCAACAAACTACCTCAGGTTGAAGTAATGGTTAGCGAGTTTGGTTGACCATTATTGCTGACTAGCAGTATAGCCCGGCGTTGCTCGGGTGTAATGAAAGCTTTAAAACTAATTCCATGGTCCTGGAGCACAAACACTTTGGACGTTGGCACGAAAGACTAAAAAGCAATAGTTGTTTCTAGTCAAAGCGAAACCGTAGATTGAAAGAAAAATGAATGGATGTAAATCAAATTTTGATTTCCGGTATCGATGTTACATAAGGTTTCCGTTATAAAATGAATTTTGAAGGATAAAAAAGTCCTCTGAGTAAATAATTTCATGGCTGAGACTAAGAACTACAATTTACCAACTTAGAGCAAAACCCGAAGCAAAAACCAAAATAAAACGGCTGAAACCTGATTTTGATCAAACCCGATAGGATATCGGGGTATCGATTTCCAATATCGGAGTCAAATAAATCAACCAAGGATAAACTATACTAAGTAACTCCATGAAAACTTATTGTACCCATCAGGAGTAAAATTGGAGTAAATGTGCCATATTCATGGCTGAATATTGGTTTTTGATCAGATTCGATAGAATATCGGGGGTATCGATTTCCGATATCGGGGAAAATGAGTCATCTGAGAAGATCTACTAATGTTTCAGACTAAAACCTATAATTCTACCAAGTTAGGGCAAATTCTGCAACAAGAACCACAATAAGAGGGCTGAAATCCTGATCTTGATCAGACCTGATCAAATATCAGGGTATCGATTTCCGATATCGGAGAGAAATCGGAAAAAATAAGTAACCCATGACCTTACCGAAAGCCTAAAGAATATTTGTGTGAAGTCTGGTGAGACTCGGATAAAAATTGTGGATTTGTATAAAGAACATACATACATACATACATACATACATACATACATACATACATACATACATACATACACACAAGCATCGTGCCTTTTATATATATATTCATGAGTTCGATCTTCACTGAATGCATCATCATTCTGACCGTGTCTAAAACAATGGTAAACTGAAACAAAAAATGCAATCGAAAATAAAAATCGTCAAAGAGATAAAGAATCCTTCGAAAACGAGCCTTACCAATATCTAAATTTTACTCTCGCGCAAATGGGACTTTTTCTACCTTGTTTGTTCTCATTATGCGGACTATTTTGGGTTTAGTGTAAACCAGACCAATGTTTTACCTTTTTAACTCTCCTACAAAAACCTATATTTGCTAATTTTACTTTTCTGCAAAGCGACGCTGTGTCTACAAATTTTATTCGCTCGATCGCCAATGTGAACTGACTATATTAGCAGCCGTATGTAGTGAGCACAGGAGATGCCTGTAACTTTCTTCGGCAATTACTAGTTTACCATCAGATTCCCAGTCTTGCTGTAGTATATTCTCTTTACAATAATCTATCTCTTATTTCGTCTACGCCCGTGTTGCTGTTTTTTCACTCGAGTACCAAATTATCTGTTTTCTAATCTCTTTAAACATTAATTTAGTGCAAATCGAACCTTTGTTTACCTTTTATTGATTCTCATGCAAATGGCATTTGCTTTCTATACCTGCCTTTTTGAATTTTAGGCAAATTGAAACTACACCTTTCTGCAAATTGAAACAAAACGAATATCTTCCTAGGACCTCTTACACGTTTCCTGATCAGTCTACCGCAGAAAGCCATGGCAACCTACTGCGGGATAATCTTCTGCCTAGTCAGTAATGTCTCTTTCGAGACATGATTACCCAAGCATGTATCATGTATGGCACTTAACTGACTGACTGAATATAATAGTTGAAAACAATTAAAACTTCTACTGGGCATAAAGTGGGGGGATCTGTTTTCTATTGTTATGAAGTAATAAACTGATCCCCCACTAAATACTCGCCAGCTAGTCTACCACAGAAAGCAATGGCAACCTAGTGCGGGATAATCTTCTGCCGAGTCAGTCATGTCTCTTTCGAGACATGATCGCCTAAGCGTGTATCACGTATGGCACTTAACTGACTGATTATAATAGTTGAAAACAATTAAATCTTCTACTGGGCATAAAGTGGGATCGGTTTTCTATTGTTATGACGTAATAAACTGATCCCCCACTACTGAAGGGACAGGTCACATAGAAAAAGAAGAATTTAAGATTCACCGTCACTATATTTTAATTTTATTCCACATCTCCTATAATGCAAGCCCTATATTTAATATAAAATATAATAAATATAATAAAATTTAATATAAAACATAATAAAATTTAATATAAAATATAATAAAATTTAATATAAAATATAATAAAATTTAATATAAAATATAATAAATATAATAAAATTTAATATAAAATATAATAAAATTTAATATAAAATATAATAAATATAATAAAATTTAATATAAAATATAATAAAATTTAATATAAAATATAATAAATATAATAAAATTTAATATAAAATATAATAAAATTTAATATAAAATATAATAAAATTTAATATAAAATATAATAATATAATAAAATTTAATATAAAATATAATAAAATTTAATATAAAATATAATAAATATAATAAAATTTAATATAATATATAATAAAATTTAATATAAAATATAATAAAATTTAATATAAAATATAATAAATATAATAAAATTTAATATAAAATATAATATAAAATATAATAAATATAATAAAATTTAATATAAAATATAATAAAATTTAATATGAAATATAATAAAATTTAATATAAAATATAATAAATATAATAAAATTTAATATAAAATATAATAAAATTTAATATAAAATATAATATAAAATATAACAAATATAATAAAATTTAATATAACAAATATAATAAAATTTAATATAAAATATAATAAAATTTAATATGAAATATAATAAAATTTAATATAAAATATAATAAATATAATAAAATTTAACATAAAATATAATAAAATTTAATATAAAATATAATAAAATTTAACATAAAATATAATAAAATTTAATATAAAATATAATAAAATTTAATATAAAATATAATAAATATAATAAAATTTAATATAAAATATAATAAAATTTAATATAAAATATAATAAAATTTAATATAAAATATAATATAAAATATAATAAATATAATAAAATTTAATATAAAATTTAATATAAAATATAATAAATATAATAAAATTTAACATAAAATATAATAAAATTTAATATAAAATATAATAAAATTTAATATAAAATATAATATAAAATATAATAAATATAATAAAATTTAATATAAAATATAATAAAATTTAATATAAAATATAATAAAATTTAATATAAAATATAATAAATATAATAAAATTTAACATAAAATATAATAAAATTTAATATAAAATATAATAAATATAATAAAATTTAATATAAAATCTAATAAAATTTAATATAAAATCTAATAAATATAATAAAATTTAATATAAAATATAATAAAATTTAATATAAAATATAATAAAATTTAATATAAAATTTAATATTAAATATATCTACATTAATAGAACACATAAACACCAACAAAACATAAATAATTACAGCAATATTTAGAAAAACATAGATACAACTAAACAAAAAAAAATACACAACCCTATATATTTAAATTTCATCTCAACGACTTTTTCAAATAACAAAACGTTATAAATATTTCGTGACTGACCTCATATTTTACTGCAATTCTTTCAAACAGCCTTAAAATTTCAAGTTTTTAACACATTTCTAAATCTATTCACAGGCCGTACAACAACAACAAAACTTCACAATAGTAAATATAAGCCCTGATGACGATTATAACAACCGAAACATTATAATGTTGGCTACCATACGATAACCGCAGAAAGCAATGGCAACCTACTGCGAGATAATCTTCTTCCCAGTCAGTCATGTCTATTTCGAGACACGATCGCCCAAGCGTGTCTCACGTATGGCTGACTGACCATACGATAAATCCTGATTTTGTTGTTTCTCAAGTATTTTTTATCTCACTTATATATATATATATATTGTCATCCGCAGACAGATCTGTTTCGCCGTATCACAGCTCATCAGTACGGTTAGACTCCGATTGCTTTTTTACCCAGGATTGAAACCCGACCAAACCAAAACAAACATGGGCGGTAGTCACAGAAGAGAATGTTGAGATATATATATATATATATATATATATATATATATATAATCTACCAGACTGAATATTTTTGAAGCATTTGTTAGGAAAATATGCGTCGTTTGGTAGGATTCGAACTTGCGACTCCTAAAACCACAGGGAAAGCCGGCAATTGATCTCGGCCACAATAAAAACGATGCAGAATGAACCCTTATAAACAAAGCCGACTCAAGTCTTATATATATATATATATATATATATATATATATATATATATATATCATGTGGCTCTGTTTTGTATTAAATATTATATTTGGAAAAAAAAACCTCTGCTCGCCTTGAAGACTCATGTAATTTAATAACATATATGTCTCGTTGTGCGTTAACAATCATTATGTTTTGATTTTACTGGTTTTATTATTAGTAATAGTAATACTACTACTAGTAGTAGTAGTATATAAGCACACCGAGTGATATTTTTATGTAAATTAACTTTTGCATACTAAAATCTGTATTAACCAATATATACAGTTAATTTTGTTCAGGGTATATCTATTTGATAAATATAACGTGAATTTCAGCTTCTAATTCCGGTTTTTTTTTTGTTGTTTTTTTGTTTTTTATAAATGTTTGCTATAACTTGTTTCATAGTGTCATACTTTACAATACAATTTGTAGTTTGTTCATCATATTAATGTATCCATAATAGAACTTGTTTGCTGGTTATGTGCTCCATTCATGGTATTTTCAGCATCCATCTGTAGAACCGTGTGGAAATTCTCCAGTATTCATGACCATTTATGAAAATTTATATTAAATAGCATTTCAGAGCTCTTATCATTGTTTCTGCTGAAAATGGGGTTTGATATTCTCGGAAGATTACTGATAGACAGTTTTACAAAGAAACTCAAAGAATATAAAAATTAAAATGTTGAATAGAAAAACAACCACAAACACGTGTTAACTGCTCCGAGCGTCTCAATATATTGTTTCTACAACTTAGAGATAATTCACTTCAACGGATCTGTCAAACTCTTTGGTGTTAGAAGGTCCTTCGGTTAGACTCTAATCAATTATTTTGACCAGAATTTCACAAACAAATCATGTCACATTCGTGCTAAAAGAAAACCTGAAAGAGTCTGAAAATTCTTCTTCTATACATTCCAAATAATGGTGAGACTTACTTTCGACATCTTTCCCATAGACGAAATATTATAGGCCTATCGCTGCTTTAACATCATTTCCATGACAAATGTTCAATAAAGATACATTGCTTCGTTTTTTTATTTTTTTTTAATTTATTTCACACCAAGTAAGGCAGAACTGCCACTGGTGTGCAGGGGGTTACATAGGAGGTGAGTGATGAGAAAGAGAAACAAGTTACAGGGGGTGTCAGAGAATGGGTAAGAGATGAATGAGAACACTGGTGTGAAGAGAGCTGCATGAGAGTGAAAAGGGAAAAGAACATAATCCAAGGGTTGTCAGGGAAAAGCTGCAAGTCAAGGAGATAATAGATGGCAACTGATATTGCATTTAAATTCTTGGAGATTGTAGCCGTTAGGGAAGCAAGTATACGGAAGGGAATTCCACAGGCGGGAAATGCGAACAAAGAAGCTGTAAAGTAGAAATTGATTGGTTTTACTGTAAAAGGGTGGGACCTAGTCGCTAGTCTAGTAGCTCGACTAAATTCCTGCAGAGAGGGAACCAAGGAGCTAAGCTCATCAGAGTAGAAACCGTGCGTCGCACCTGTTCAGTTCTATACTGCTAAGATAGGCCATACCACGTACAAAGGTCAAATCATTCCCAATTTCTGTCGTATTCCTTTGGTAAGGAGCAAGTTCCACTCAGTTTCTTCCCGTGAAATATTCCATTGAAGAAGATTCTCCGATTATTACAAATAAGTGGTTAAGAACGTCTAGCGTCAGCCGTTATTTATCCGTATCTCTTCTTACTCGCGCAGTTGACAGCTCTCTGACTTCGAGCGGAGAGTATTAACCCAGTCGTGACTCCGCTGAAGGGTAGTCTCGACTGGGGAACATTAGACAGATATTTTTGGTCGGGCTATATGGCCCGGATGACTCACATTAAAAAGGCCTTGTGCAACATTTTGCCTTAAGTGGGAAGGCGACTGAAAACAACAATATTCAGTCACTTTTGTAACGTAAAAATGTTAGAGAATGAGAAGAAACGGAACGAAGGTTGGGAAATGAAATGACAATATCAAACCCCGGATGACTCACATCAAAAAGGCCTTGTGCCACATTTTGCCTTAAGAGGGAAGTCGACAGAATACTGCAGTCAACACGCGCAATTAACAGCCGTACACACTGCCGAGCTTTCTGCCTTCGGGCGGAGAGTATTAACCCAGTCGTGACTCCGTCGAAGGGTAGTCTCGACTGGAGAACATTAGACAAATATTTTTGGCCGGGCTATATGGCCCGGATGACTCACATTAAAAAGGCCTTGTGCCACATTTTGCCTTAAGTGGGAAGGCGACTGAAAACAACAATATTCAGTCACTTTTGTAACGTAAAAGGTTAGAGAATGAGAAGAAACGGAACGAAGGTTGGGAAATGAAATGACAATCTTTATAACATCAACAAAATACAATACTCGCCAGTTGCTTGAAGTAGATAACCATTGCTAGTGATGAACTGCTAGAGAGCGATATAAATATTTTAGCAAAGATTTAAGGTTACTTTTCCCCAGACAAGTGTCTACCCTTCGGCGGAATCTCGACTGGGTTTCTCTCTGCTCGAAGACAGTCTGTGAAGAAGCGTCTAAGCGACGTTAATCGCTAGGCGGCAATCTAGATAATCAGCTGCCTCCTCATTTGAGACAAAATGTGGCACAAGACATTTAATGTGTGTTAATCCAAACCATATAGCTCGCCGAAAAACTGAATGTCTAATTTTCCCCAGATTAGACTCGGTTGTGTTACTCTCCGCCTGACAGAAGCGTTGGAACAATGTGAAGAAAGTGTCCGAGCGACGTTAATCCCTAAGCGGCGATCTAACCCCCTTCACAATAGGTGATTTTCTAAGCACCGCTTAGATGTGGTACAAGACCGAAAGTATGGGTCACCCAGCGAGGATCGAACTCACTACTCAATTATAATGATTCTAGCAAGACAAGCTTGCTAACCATTACACCACCTCGAGGTGCCCACTCCCTTCACAATAGTGTCCAACATATTTATGAGAATTAGGGCATACCCATTAATGTTCATAGGTACGTATATACCAGTAACACCCTAGCTTGAGTGGCACCTGGGCTTTGTAATGGTCGAAAATGGTTCCCAGCATTTACTTTTTTACTATTTCCAGCTTTCTGTCGGGGTAAACTTATTATCAATTTTCGACTTATTCAAAACCAATAGTTTACCTGATACACCCAGATACGCACAGCTTCTTTTATTTAAAAAGCTTTGTTTATACAATACTAGCAGTATAGCCCGGCGTTGCTAGGGTGTAATGAAAGCTTTAAAACTAATCCATGGTCCTGAAGCTGAGATACGTTGGACGTTGGGACGAAAGACTAAAATGCAATAGTTGTTTCCAGTTAAAGCAAAACCGGAGACCGAAAGAAAAATTTTGATTTCCCGGTATCGATATCTAATAGGTTTTTTTCGTCGTAAACTGAATTTTGAAGGCTAAATACGTCCTCTGAGTAAATGGTATCACGGCTGAGACTAAGAACTACAATTATACCTACTTAGAGCCAAACTCCAAGCAAAGACTAAAATAAAAGGGCTGAAAAAATACAGATATACAGGCAGATAAACAGACACACACACAAACATCTTGCCTTGTTTATTTATATATATATATATATATATATATATATATATATATATATATTATCGAGTTTCTGCACTATTATAAGAACTGCAACCTTGAAACTTCTGAATGTCGTTTCTTATTTCTTTGTCTATGATTGTATCAAATTTGATTTAAATCGGTCCACTCCTTCTATAACCTGATTTTTTCGATTATCGATTTTCGATATTTATCGGGGGTACCTCGACACAAAACCTAGCTAGGAACACTAGCAGACTCCTATAGTACAACTGTGTAAATTTTCATGAAACTCGGTTCAGCTGTTTCGTAATCTATAGATAACGGACACACACACACACACACACACACACACACACACACACACACACACACACACACACAGAATTCCATTTATAAATAAGTTTACATCGATGATCGAGTATGCGAAGAAATCGCTCTCTACCCCATAAATGCTCAATTGGGCTCATATTGGGTGAACATGGGAATCAGACCATTTGTTGAAATTTGAACAATGTTCCTTAGAATTAATTCTGAGCAAATTTTAACTGATGGGTGGTCATTATCCTTCTATAATAATAATACATGGAATACCTCTTCTGCCTTCCCATAAGCATGGACCAAGTGATTCTCCCAGAGAGTAATACACTACGCCTCCTCGGACTTACCCTGTCCTCAGACCTCAAATGGAACCTCTATATTGATTCCATAGCAAAATCTACTGCTAAGAAGATTGGGTCACTATGTCGATCCAGGATGTTTTTTCCACCTGAATCCATCCTGCATATAGACAAGTCAACCATCCATCCGTGCATGGAGTACTGCCATTTATGGTCAGGTGCCCCTGCCGTTCTCCTCAGTGTTCTTGACAAGCTCCAAAGGAGAGTCTGTAATATGATAGGTACTGATCTGGCGACTCGACTGCAGCCACTTCCCCATCGTCGAGATGTGGCCTCCCTCTGTCTCTTCTATAAATACTTTCATGGCTTCTGCTCGGATGAGCTTAAGTCACTGATGCCTCCTCAAAAGGTGTTTACCCGTGCAACCAGACTGGCAACTGGGTCCCACCCATTCACAGTCAGGTTAGCCAAATGCAGACAACAATTCTACTCCTGCAGCTTCCTCTCTCGCACTTCCCGCCTGTGGAACTCACTCCCGTATTCTTGCTTTCCTGACGGCTACAACCTCCAGAAATTTAAATGCAAAGTCAATACTCATCTACTAACCACTGGCCTCTAGCTCTCTCCCCTCCCCTTTATAACCTTCCCTTTCTCTCCACCTATGTATCTGTCATCGCACCTGCTTTCTCAGCTTTCTATTGTTCCTTTCTAACTAGTTTGTACTCCTCACTCTTTTCTAATTAATCTTCTTACTTTTATGTAACCCCCTGCACATCAGTGGCGTTTCCGCCTTGCTCGGGGTGAAATGATTAAAAAAAAAAAAAAAAAAACATGTATTCGATGAATGGGTGAAAATGTTCGAGAAGCAGACCAATATAACGATGACCAGTCAATGACGCTTTTAGGTCGACCAAAATCATGCTACATTAACACGTCGTGACCATTATGAAACCAACATCGGCCTGAACAGTGGCTTGTTAATTTCTTATAGAAAGCTACTTTACGTCTAATTGCCTAGATTATTATTTTTCGGTCACCTATTCAGCCAAACTAAAACATCCACATGCTACAAAATGTACTTTTTTAACTGACATTCATTAAACGAAGCTGTTTTTATACTGTCTACTGTCAGTGAAACCCCGGTTCCCGTATGATCACCGAAGTTAAACAACGTCGAGCTTGGTTAGTATCGAAATGGGTGACTGGTTTGGATTGCCAGATGCTGTAAGCTTAGATAAAGAAGTGGTGTAAGAGATAACGGCTCGGAATTGAAAATCACAGAGCCGAGTTTCACTTCCGATCGGGTTCATTATATTCACATACGCAAATACTCTTAAGAAAAGGTAAGAATCCACCTCTTCTCTCCTTAGCAACGGGTTGATTAGTTGGAATATATCAGTAAATCTGTTATGGTGAAACACACCTATTCTATAGCAAATATACTCTCCCACCTAATTTAAGTAGAAGTAGTAAGAGGAACGAGGGTCAGTCAATATTGGACGATAGTAGCCGACAGTCAGTTGAATACGAAAGTAGTAAGCGACCTGGTAAGATTACCCTGCGTAATACATATTACGTTCCTAACGTTTTGTACGTCGAACTTATTAGGACCGATTTTAGCACAAATACTAGCCTCCACTGCAAAAATAACTCCACAACAAAATCATAATTACCTCCAAAATATTATTGCAATCTAAAAATATTTTCTGGCTTCTGGCTTTAAATAATCTGAAAAGGTCGATAATCTGTAAAAAAAAAAAAAAAAAAAAAAAAAAAAAGAAACAATATTTTTACTACAAAACCCAGGCAGTCTGCCATAACTGAATTCCATCCAAATTAAACAGCGAATGTCGAATCCTCATATTTTCAGCACGGTTGAAATGGCGTGATAATAAAATTAATTTACATGAATCCTTACGGAAGAGAGCGAGTCTAAACGAACATTGATAATTTTATTTCATTTATTGAAGATTAATTTGTATAAATTTATGATAAGGAACTTTTTCAGTTTAATGCAGATGAGACATCGACCCAGCAAGGATGTTAATCTGGAAATTGCGAATTACTATTTATTTGCACACTGATCGCAGATGTCGAGCGAAAACTGTCTTCTACTTCAGTGAAAGAAAGCAGAAAACGTATAGGAAGGTAGATATTTACCAACATAGGAAATCCAAACGAAAATGCCCTGACGTGCCAAAGGTAATAGTGAAGGGTCTCGTCTCGTCTCGTGTAAGACCACATCTCACCCGGCGAAAGGCAGCAGCAGAATGTGACAATGATCCCACTAATGGTCGGCGGTCCTGTGCAAAAATGTTAACCAATACCGTCTCGATAGCTGTCCACAGAGACCTAATATTTTTAGATATGGGATATTGCGTGCGAATAGTACTCTCTACCACGTTCCAGAAATGACAAGCAAGTATGATGGTCATACCATTAATAGGAAATCAGTAGAATACTCCTCAAACCCGAAGCTTGAAAATATGACACCGAAATCCGAAGGTGGATTTGAATAGTAAAAAATATTTTCCAACAGTTAAGCTTTCTTCTTGTCCTTGTGGAATTGGGATAAAAATGAGCCCTTTTTCATCTTGTATAAGAAATATCAAATGCACTACTCACCTGATGAGAGACTCAGACACTCCTGTGTCTCTGACTGTGGCTCTGTTGACTTGGAGGGATTGCTGTCAAACATAGCCTGGATCTCACCAACAAATTCGAGAATTCTTTTTCTTATCATAATTATCAGGGTTAGTTTTCCGAACTACCGCACCTTCAAAATCACCATCAAACTCCTCCAACTCTTTGAGAATCCTCTGCACTCTCTTCAGATTGACACCTAAACACTGAAATATTTGTATTGGGACTTCCGGCACGAATGCGAATAAGTACAGCATGCTGTTTCCAAATTTCTGGTTGGAGTGAATTGCGTTACAGTGCTCTTTTTCCCCGCAGACGGTGCCCAACTGACCCTACTAAACTGTGTAGTTGACAAAATTCGAAACAAAAACGCGCATGCGTGAAATATAAAACTGCGATAATTTACCCATCGCACTGTATAGATAGGTAGTCTCCCTAATAAACTAAATAATCGCCTATACTTTACAAGCTTCAATGTTCTAGTTTAGCGAAAATTCGGTGGCTGATTTTAAAGGCGGGAAAGTGCTGCACAATCTTCTGCATATCTTTTTGCACATTTCACTCGATTTTGCACATTGTTCTCTTGCTTGCCTTGAAGCCAGAAGGCTATAACCACTTGACTATATCTCGTTGGCGTATGAACACTATTTATTTTTACTTATAACTGATTTACTTTACCTTGTATTTTGTCCTGTTCTTTTTATTATTGTTGTCAATTCCACTCGAAATGAATCGCTTAGTCAACATAGGTTTCAAATAGTTATCCAATAATGAATGCAGATTTTTTTGTTTTGTTTTTTCTAAATATTTTTAGAATCAAGCAGGTACAAAAAAATTAAATACCTGGAAAGCGTTATAAAAGAAGACGGAAAGTGCGACACAGAGATTCCGAAGGCGAATTGGCATGGCGAAGGAAGCATTCCAGAAGCTGAGTAGAGTATTAAGAAACAGGACAATTTCGCTAGAAACAAGGAAGAGAGTACTGGATTGCTACGTGATGTCCGTCCTTCAATATGGCAGTGAATGCTGGACAATACCATCAAAGATGAAGGGAAAAACTTGAAGCAACTGAAATGTGGTTCTACAGAAGGATGCTGCGAATATCATGGATCGAGCATGTGAGCAATGATGAAGGTCTTAGAAATGATGGAAACAAAAAGGAAATTAATTACATAATCACCAAGTATATACTTTAAAGAGTTGAAATGACTGGAGTCACAGTAAATCTACCAAAAAAAAAGACAATGTTACCATGCAGTGGGATTATATCGTTGCCTGTAAAGCCAAGTTAAATTCCTAACTTACTACGATAATTTAAATAGAATAGGTACTCGTCGTGTGAATTATTTATTTTTTGGTACAGAAATCAGCTTAGTGCTAAAAAAAAGAACTTTTTTAATTGTTCGTTGTTCACGCTTTCCATTATTACATACTTTTACTGTTTGCACTTTTATAAATTTTATTTCTTTACATGTTATTTTCTTTCTCTTTTCTTCCTTACTGAAATTCTTCTTTTTTTTTTATTCGAACTCTATCTACCATTAATTTATCTCCTGTATCTCACTACCGTCTCTTTTCTCAATATTTAAGCATCTGCATTTTTTACAGTCCTCTCTTTTACTTTCTTTTACCCTTGCTTATTCTTTATTTCGTTCTTTACCTATAAATTCTTCCTTCTAATTTTCCCTCAGCTTTCTCAATATTTAGTTTTGAAGCTGTAGGGAGATCGTTAATATTTGTTTTGATTCGGCCTTGTGTCAGACATAACCGAGCTCCCTACAGCTTACAAGTTTCATGCAGAATTTATATCATCAGAAGGTTTTCATCAGAAGGTTGGCAGCAGGTTGAAATGTGTGGATTAATGGGTGGATTAATGGGTGGAATAATGGATGGATTAATGGGTGGATTAATGGGTGGAATAATGGGTGGATTAATGGGTGGATTAATTGGTGGAATAATGGGTGGATTAATGGGTGGAATAATGGGTGGATTAATGGGTGGATTAATGGGTGGAATAATGTCAGAATAAAAATATACATTTCTCATGTTAACATACAGGGTGTCCCAGAAAAAGTATACACATTGGCTGTCATTGTGTTCAGGGATTGAATCTGCAAAATAAACACAAACAGCTTCATTTATTGGCTATTTACAATTATTTAAAATATAGTCAAAATGCAGTGAAAAAAAAAACAATAAAATGATACTTGTAAATATTTTTATGTTTTTGAAATAATAAACACCAAGTTTACAATTATTTAAAATGTGTATACATTTTTAGGACACCCTGTAGCAATTTAATAAAAGAAAAGAATAACATAAGTTGTAGGAGTTAATGTGTAATTAGAAACATTATTAAAAAGTTAAGGGTAGAGTTCGTGTTCAATGAGAAAGTTAAAGGTATCAAGAGTTGAAGAAATTGTTCGTAGCAGTAATTGTTGAAAGAGTATATGCGTACGTACGTATGTATGTGTTGGTTTGGTAAGAATTTTGAGGATGGAGAAGAAATAAAAGAAATCAGCACATGAGAAGGAAAGAGAGAAAGAGATCAAGGTGCTACTTGATCTTGCCCCCGGGTCGATTTGAAGTTACATTTAGTTGTTTCGTCTCGCGGCTCCCATCTGACTAACTGATTTACGCTGACCGGGGAATTTTATAGTATTCAGATTTTTCGCACTTGATCGCGAAGTCCCGTTTGGTTTTGCAAGTCGCTTCCATTGGTCAGCAAATTAGTTTAACACCTACTTGCGAAATTCGGTTTCGACTTTTTCTATATGGACATGGTCAATCTTTTTTCTCGGTCAGTCAGGTGCCATACGTGATACACGCTTTGGGTGATCATATCTCGAAAGTGACATGACTGACTGGCAGAAGATTATCCCACAGTAGGCTGCCATTGTTTTCTGCGGTAGACTGGTTGCCAACCAAGGCTATAGAACCCAATCTGTCCTATTATTTAACCCATAACTGGAGGGAATAGACGGATTAATACCTTTCCCAAGAGTATTTGTGCGTAAGTGAATGCAAGGAATACAACTAGAATTCGAACTCGGCTCTCCGAGTTGTCGTTCCCAGTCGATATCCACTGCACCACAACGCACGATTTGCCATTTGTTCGACATTTCGACCGTTGTACGCTGCGACCTTCTTCGGGTACTAGAAACATTTCAAACCAAAACCCTTATTACGATCACTGGGTTATATCATTCTCATTCCTTGTGCGAAGCCACTTCTGATAATCATCAGTTATCTCCTTATAAAGTTATTTGTTCATCACTGCTGTAGCTATATCCACTTGGTCATGTGTCCTCAAGAACACATATCCAGTGGATATAAGCGTTGGTTAGTTCTCGTAACCCAAAGTGTTATGAGTTCAATACCAGGCTACAGCAACGGTGAAGAAATAACTTTGAATGGGCCGGGTTTAAAGGGGATAACTTATGACTACCAGAAGTGGCTTCGCACAAGGGTTGAGAATAATATACCCCAGTGATCGGAATAAAGGGTTCGGTTCAAAATACCTGGCACATGGCCCAGTGGATATAGACGTTGGTTAGTTCCTGTGACTTGGCCCAAAGAGTTGTGAGTTCAATACCAGGCTACCAGGTGGTGAACAAGTAATTTGCAGGGTTAGAGGGAAGTAACATATGACTTCCAATTGTGTCATTACTACTACGCAAGGAATGAGAATGATATACCCCAGTGATTGTAATAAAGGGTTCAGTTCGAAATTCCTAGCACCTGAAGAAGGCCGGAGTGTACAACGGCCAAAACGTTGTGCAAATAGCAACGAAGATGAGGACAATAGTCCGAAAAATGTAAATAGTGTTAATATTTCTTTCTTCTTCGTTTGTTTTCGTTTTTATATTCTTTCATTAATTTTCTTCATTTTTTCCCCCTTTGTAACTTAACTGTCTCAACAGTATGGACTATTCTCCGAATTTTCTTCCAAGTCAACCTTCTCTTTTTCTATTCTTTACACACCTTCTTCTTTCTTTTTATCGTTTTACACACACACACACACACACACACACACACACACACACACAACCACATTATTGCTGCTTCTTTTTTGTTCTCACTTTTTCTTGTTTATCTTCTCATTCTGCTTCCTTCCCTTTATTATTTTTTACTCTACGTTTTTCATTTTCTTCACCCTCCCTCTCTCTCTACATTCTCTATTTCTTTTTTTCTCGTCTCCCGCATCCTCTCTTCTTTTTCTCCTGTGTTTTCTTCTCACTCTTTCTACCTCTTCTTTATCTTTTTCTCTTCTGTTTACTTTTTTCTTTTGTGATTTCTTCTCACTTTTGCTTTCTTCTCTTTCTTTGCTTCATCTTTTTTTATCTCATTTCTCTTTCCTTGCTTTTTTTTTACTGTTTTGCTTTTCGTTCCTCTTCTCTCTGTTCTTTCCTTTCTTCATTCTTCATTTCCTTGTTTCCTTGTCTCTTTTCTACTTTTTTGATCTCGTTCATTCTCTGCCCCCGTCTCTCTCTCTTCCTCTCCCTCTCTCTCTTCCTCTCTCTCTCTTTTATCTAAGTTTGCACTTCTTTTATCCCTTCCTTTTACTTCTCGTTCTTATGCTCTTTCTTTTCTTCCTCTTCTTTTTCATCTCTTTTCTCTTTCTTTACTGCCTTTTTCCTTTCCTTTTTTTTCCGTTAGCCTCTCTTGTCTTTTCTTCCTTCCTATTCTTTCATTTTTCTTTCATTACGTTCCCCTTCTTTTTGCTTCTCTTTTTTCATCAATTCATTCTTTCTCCCTCTTTTTTTCTCTGCTTATTCTTTTATCTCTTCCTTTCTCTTCTCATTTTTTCTCTCTCTTCTCTTTCCTTTTTTTTCTATTTTTTATCCTTTTCTTCCCGTTCTTCATCTTTCTTTTCTTTCCATGCGTCTTCTTTTTGCTTTAATTTCTTCATCGCGTTCATTTTCTCTCTCCTTCTATGTTCACTTCTTTTTATATCATCTTTTTTCTTCTTTCTTTTCATTTAAACTGACCAATCGGAACCCGGCCAAAAAAATCGCTGAAACCTAAAAACACGTTAAAAAAAATTTTTAAATAAGATCTCAAGCTGAGGTCTATCTCTTCAGCTTTTCTTTCCTCCTGTCGAAATAATCTGTTTATTTTTGGCGCCTTTCTTCCGCCATTGATGGAAAATTACTGAAGCTCTCTTATTGCCGGTGACAAAACCTAGAACAAATCGCTTCCAACCTGTACAAACCTCAATTGCAGAATATGAATCATCAAGTACAATCACTTAGCACATATTTGAAAAGACGAAATCTCTTTGGATTTTGTCAGTCGAAGCGTTAAACAAAATAATCCATTAAATCTCGGAAAATGACAGATTAGCAAAAACAACATTAATTAAAATGCTTCTTTACAAAATATCAAAAAATGTGTGTTTCTGTTTGTAGACAAGATAAATAATAAACAAATACAAATACACGTCTATATATATATATATATATATATATATATATATATATATATATATATATATATAAGGTGTATTTCGACAGCAAGAATTCTTTCAAATATGTTTGATCGAATAATATCAACAAGTTCTATCTATCTAACTTTTTACTAAGGTTTCCAATTTCCCGAATTAACTGATTTCTGTAATCGATAAATTTAATAAATTTCGTATTTCTTTTATTTCCTGGTGTAATTTTCAATGTTGCTATATTATTTTTCAACGATTGTATTTGTTTATATATATATATATATATATATATATATATATATATATATATATATATAGAAATTTCCTGTGTGTGTGTAAAACAAAAAACGTTAAGTTATGGTAGGGAAAAATTCGTTTAGTTAATTCTACTTGTATTTGGGAAAGAGATTTGCTAGATGTTGTCTGTGTTGCTGTTGTTGTTTAATTTGCAGGAATATAAATCCTCCCCATTATAATAAAGAGCGTTGTGAATTCATTGTGGGTCTGTGTAAAATTTGCCTCTTGTCATGCTTATGGACAAAGAGAGACAATAGTGCAGCAGCGTCGGCTAAGTTTATTCTCTTTACTACAAGCTATTAAACTTTACTACCAGTTATGAAAGCTCTTGCCACGTGTATGCTCTTTAACAGTGCTTTAATAATTTATTAATTTATTTTTTGCAATAATTATATCGTCGAGTAGTAGTGAAGAATATATATATATATACCCCCTCTCCATTATAATACATACCGTTGTGTATTTATTTGTGTGTATATATATATATATATATATATATATATATATACTGAATGAATTAGAACACTCTCAGTTACTGGCGTATGTTTAGATTGTATAAAAGTCTGCCTTCTTCTACCGAGTGCCCATAGCTCAGAGGTAGAACCGCCGACTGATGTCAATTCGGTCGGGTTTCAATACTGGCTAGCAATCTAACCGTACTAATGAGCTGTGATACAGCGAAACAGATCTGTCTGAGAATGACTAATATATATATATATATATATATATATATATATATATATATATGCAGATTTCTTCACATCTAAATCAATTTCTCTACAGTCTTTTTCATACACCTTGAGGCGTACACAAGCTAGTCTTTATGAATATCAATATATCACGTAGTCAACTAATATTGTCAACTAATATCGTGTTAAGGACACACTTTTATGGTAATACAAGAATCGTTTGGACAATTATCATCTTGACAAAGGTCAGTTAAGCAGTGCAAACCTCCCGAGAAGAAGGTAAACCGACCCTGACAAAATAGGTTATATGAGTGAAACAGACTGAGGACGAGACCAACAAATCCTGGGTTTTTGATGAATTATTTTTTTTAGACGAAATCTGACAGGAAAATGAAGGCTTGTTCATGAGAAGACAACGTCCCTAGAAGACTAAACTGGATAGCCGGTCGTCCACAAGGCGAAAAGAAAAGCACACTATGGTTAAACTGTTCATTCTCTCACATTGCTTTAATCTTCTTCGTTCGTCTACAACTGCCTCTTACGAGAATGTTAAAAGTAAAGAAAATTTCCCGACTTTTAAAATTTCGTTTCATTTTTGGGTGGGGGTAACGATACGACCAAAATATTATTTTTCCTTGTAATAAATCAGAAGCGCTCGACTAGGATTTGCTGAAACATGAGAACAAACCTGATGCCTGCTATTAGCTTCAAATCTACACCATGCAACGTCTATAGTAAACCGGGTTTGATATACATTCATACTACAGCTGAGCCGAATTTGTGTCTTTCTATTAAGCGGGATTTACAATTTCACAGGAAGCTGGAAAGTTACAATATCAGAGTTAATATCACGTCATACGAACGGAAGGGAATAATATGTACGACATTTCCTGTTTCTAGAAGTGCAGCTGCAATAGATCTTTCGAGAGTCGTGGAGCTTGAAACAACGTCAACAAATAATAGCCAGTTCTTTACTCCAAATCTTAAGTGTCCTTAATGAAAATCGGTAAATACACTCAGCATCCAACAATGCTTTACTAATTCGATTGATTTCTCTACCATTCCAGCAAGATCTGTCGGGTAAAATAAGAATTCTATATCTCCAATGTATGTAAGTGTGATATGCAGTCTGACCAAAGTAGAATCACCTCCCAGAATTTTGACAAAGAAGAATACAGGCAGATTCTGCAAATCCGATCAAGATCCAATTCTCTCAAATTATTTTTCTTCCTTAGTGACATATGCCCCTGGTCAAAATCTTAAAACCAAATACAAAAGGGTTAAAAATTGTTACATTAATCAAAATATGTTTGTGAAACATTTACATTTAATTAGAAAATGTAGTTTATGTCCTGTTAGAACTTAGTTAAATAAATTTTTACCCTAAGCCATTTTAAAATCTGAGATTTTATGCTGGAAATGAACTAAGTAGAAGTCTACACGACTATGAATTTAAGCACAGTACTAGATTGGCAGAAAGGCTTCATCCTTTTTATAGTTGAAATAACTAGATGTCACCGGAAGTTCTATGCTAACAGTTTCTTCTATCGCACGTCACCTTTGTGGAAATCTCTTTCGGCTCCTTGCTTTCCAGGAAATTTTGATTTTCAAAAATTTAAATTCAGTGCCAATCATTATCTTGTATTCTAAATTTCTGTTCTTTTATTGTTCTTTTCCTTAATTGTGTTTTTTGTCGATTTTTTTTTTTTTTTTCACATATTTTCTAACACCCAGTAACCTCTGTTGTCTTAGTGGCTTTATTTCACTTCTTGGCATGAAATTATTTTTTTTAAGTGGTGTGAATTTATTATCCAAATGCTCAATTGGTTTGTAACCCTGTCTTTCTCCCAAACAGGTTAGTAATCAAAGCTACAGAGTTCATTCTGTCCCTTCAGGGAATTCTTATAAACAACTCCGAGTTTGAGATGGATTCATGCCTTTTTATAGGTATATTCGCATCGTCTTCGGTTGAAATTTGAACTAGAAACACCAAAACCACTTTCCGTTATACTGACCACTACGCTACGCACAAATCTCTACTGATAATCGTGTAACAATTTTCTCAGTCCTGGCCGTGCATATCAAGTAAGTTACCGCTTCCGTTGTTCTAGACTACTTTAAATGGTTAGGGTCGATAAGAGACAAATAAACACAGGCCTGAAGAACAGTGATGAGATGATTACATACATTTATTAAATAATCCATTGTCGTAAGCAGGCAATTTTCTTTTCAACTAACGTATCGAAAATGCTGAGTTGAACTGGACAAGGAACATTAAAAGAATTTACGAGGTACTCAGTTCCGAATAAGCTCACTCGTTTATTTTCGAGGTTTTCGGTCATGAAAAGCGTTTCTGAGGTGTTAACTTAATTTCTAAGAGGCTTTATTTCAATGACGTTTTTTTACTCTACTAAGAGCGTATTAGTTTTTTTTGAAAATGAAACCTATTGTCGTAAAAAATCGGGCTTGTCAGTTACCCATGCTTCTCTAAAGCAACTACTCAAGCGCCGCTTAGATGTGGCACAAGGCCAGAAGCATTGTGTACCCAGTGAGGATCGAACTCACTACTCAGTTGTAATCAGTTGATTAGTGAGTTCGATGGGCTTAAAAAATCACCTAAAGCAACTACAGCGGAACCTCTACTTACGAAAGGTTATACATACGAAATTTTCAGGTTACGAAATGTCTCTTCGGAAAAATATTGCCTCTTGTTACGAAAGAAATTTCAGAATACGAAAGGCAAAACTTTCAAAATACGCGCTGGTACATTCAGCTCCCAGAGCCCACTTCATTGCCTCCTCAAGTGCCTCCTCATTCTCGATAATACCCCTTCCCACTCGCCCGGCCTCGAAGATGATATCCCGGAGGAGTTCTCGTTTATTAAGGTGCTGTACCTCCCACCTAACACCACCTCTATCCTTCAGCCCATGAACCAACAAGTCATTTCGAACTTCAAGAAACTCTACGCGAAACACCTGTTCAAGAGGTGCTTCGACATCACTGAAAACACCCAGCTTACCCTTCGTGAGTTTTGGAAGCAGCACTTCGATATTGTTGTTTGCTTCAAGATAATGGCTTGATAGGAGGTGACCAGACGTCCCCTTAATGCGGCTTGGAAGAAAGCTGTGGCCTGATGCTGTTGCCTCACGAGATTTTGAGGGGTTCGAGATGGAGACTTGGAACCGATTAGGGCATTTATAGGGTAAAAAGCGTCTCGTTATTTTCACGTTATGAAACGACTTCCAGAACGAATTAATTTCGTAAGTAGAAGTTCCACTGTACTCAAGATACGTTATAGATCTTCCATGAGAGTTTTCTCTTGAAATTATTAATCTTGGCACCATGTTTTCGGTTGTCTTGTATCTCCCTTACGCTTCTTATTTGGTAATCAAGAACTGACGATTAATAATCTTCTTTCGTTAGATATTATCTCAATTTTTCATTAAAATATTTCCTTTTATATAAATTTTAATTTAAGATATAAACATATATGCAGGGTGCGAGGGATAAATTGTTTAAATTATGCAAAACAGAAAGTAACACTGGCATTTCACTTTAACTGGTATATTTACCAAAATTACACAAGAATATCATGAAATATTAAAGAGTAAATGCATTCAATAAAATCGTCATTAGTTTTAGCCGCAACATCTACATGACTTCGAAATCTCTTGCAACTCTACTGTATAGTCTCCTTGTTTAAGTTGGTGAATTCGGTCATAATTTTTACCTTCGGTTCATCTTTGGTGTTACAGAGAGCGTTGTTGGTCTCTCATACAACTGCCCCCCCCCACATATAAGTCTAGGGGGTTGCAGTCTGGGGAGATAGTTAAGTGCCATACGTGATACACGCTTTGGGCGATCATGTCTCAAAATTGAAATGACTGACTGGACAGAAGATTATCCTGCAGTAGGTTGCCATTGCTTTCTGTGGTAGACTGGTTGCCAACCAAGGCTATAGAACCCAATCTGTCCTATTATTTAATCCATAACTGGAGGAAAGCGACGGATTAATACCTTTCTCAAGGGTGATAAGTGGTCAGATATAAAGGATGATGTGGCCACAGAAACTGTTTGACAGTCATAAATGGGTTCTCCTACTGGTGTTGCGTAGAGTAGAGTCCTGTTACCAGACATAGGGTCTTCCAGAAGACATTCTCTTGACCACGGGCAACACTGCCTCCTCAAAGAACCTGACGTAGGCCTCCTTGTTGAGTCTGAGTCTGTGGGAAGATAAGAGGCATAACGTCGCCATCACTCTAAACACCATGATGTTGACCAGATATATCATATCAAACTTCTTCTTATGCACCCCCTCAGATTCACATCAAAACACTCTCAAATAATTGTATTGGATATTCTGTTGTAAATACCGAGCAGAACACCATGCCATTTAAAAATTTCCTAGAAGACAGAATTGCGTCATGGTGCTTTTTTTTCTCTCAGACGGTGCCCAACTGATCCTACTATATTGTGCAGTCAACAAAATAAAAGCAAACAATACGTTAAATAAAATTATTAAGTGGCGACATTTTACATATCGCACCGACTAATAGCAGATAATTCAAAATAAAATAAATTTTACGATGCGTTTCATACAGGGCAGAAACTTCTTCAGACTAACAAGGGTTATATTATTGTAACCAGTCTGATCACTCTTTTTAAAGCAATTTTATACACAAGAAAGAGGAAACAATTCAAGGATGGAGAAAATAAGACAGACTCTAACTATATTTTACATCAAAACGTTAAAGACACATGGACGCTTGGCTTTTCAAAGATGACGCCTGGTTAATTAAAACGTTTAAATGAGCTTACTTTATTCCACTATTTATCGTTTCCATTTTTAACAATAATAATTCAAGGCATGATAAAATAACAAAAGCAAAGAATTATGATCGCTATAATGTCCTGAAGGGATATGGCATAGAAAGAAAGAAGAGATTATGAACATAGATTTTCTTAAAACAAACATATCTTATAAGAATCAAAATAAATAAATATTTATCTTTATATATATATATATATATATATATATATATATGTTCATCCTTTGATAATGGCTTATGTAAGCCGAAAGCTCAGACCTGATAAAAAAATCAACAATTATTGCGATTTCTTGTCGTCTTTCCATGACAACACTATCAAGCTAATCAGATCATACGAACAGATCTTACACGAAATAAATAGACAGAACTTGTCTATATTATTCAATGAAACCTGTATTAATAAAAAAATGCTGCCAAAATACACACAATATATATATGTATATATATACTCACAATATATATATATATATATATATATATACCGTGTCTCTTGAGGACGTTGGAACAATTTTCTGTCCTTTGTAGCTCTTAATAAAGTTTTCCTTTTAATTATATCTCTTAAACCTTGCTCCGCCATGATGGCTAGGTTTTCCGCCGTCCTTGCCTTTAATCGGTCCTGTGAGTATCGAATTTTTCAAACCTTTTTTCTCGTTATGCGTCCTTGATATTTCAACTGTCTCCTTGTAACGTTAGGTAGAAGTGACCATTTTATTTCCATTTTCTTTAAAATTTCGCCATTGTTCACATATACGGTCTATATTATACTCAGCATCCTTCTGTAGAACCACATTTTTGTTGCTTCATTGTTAGATTATCCAGCATCCACTCTCATATACAAGAACTGTTATTACGTATCAATTCAACACACCTTTCTTTGATTTTATCAACAGACTCGATAATGACAAACATCCAGACAAATTAAATAAAATTTACTTCTGGCCACATGATGAGTTAAGCAACATCAAGCCTGGTCAGTGCTGAGATGGGTGACAGCTTGGAAAAACCAGATGCTGTAAGCTTGGGTGTGCAGGTGTTGTAATAGATAATGGTTCGGTATTGTTACTCATAATATTCTTGGGAAACGGTATGAATTCATCTTTTTTCCACCCAGCTATGGGTTAATTAGTAAAGTTTGTATCACTAAATCCTTATTACCTCCAGAAAACATTCTTAGAACCTAAAAATATTTTCTGGCTTTAAATAACCTGTTGAGGGTCGATAAACTGTAAAAGATGAATGAATCAAACTTCTAGGCGTCATTTACATGTGTAAATTTTGTTACCACTGCTTTTAGTCACTCAGATCATTGCCGCAAAAAAATTTATCTTATAAGCAATATCCGAAAATTAGTAACAATAGACAGAATAACATTTTATTTTTATTCGTGTGCAAGACGTAGGAGATCATGGACTTCCACTTGGCTCTGTCTCTTGTCGCTCTCAATATTTTTCCTCTTGGTATCTCTCCCAAACTCTGCTTGCAATCCATTTTCTCGAGCCCATAAATCTAGAATATAAATGGATAGAAAGTAGCATGACCATAAATTGAGGGATCACTTTATTTATTGATTATAATAGAGAATGGATCCCCCACTTTATATCCACATTATAATTTCTGATTTGTTTATCAAATTCTGATTAGGTATGAATCCACCTCTTCTTATTAATTATTAGCTACACAGGAATGCTTTTAGCTTTATTTCTTCTTCTTCATATGATGTTTCACTTCAGGACGTGAGCGATCATGAACTTCCACTTGGCTTTGCCTCTTGTGGCTCTCAATACATTTTTTCTTCATATCTCTTCAAAACCCCGCTCCGCCATCTATTTGTTCAAACCTATCAGGTAGGTCTCGGACTGCATTCCCCTATGTCGATTTCCTTCTTTCCATCCTGTGAGTATAAAATTCTCCAGACCTTTCTTCCTTATTAGGTGTCCCAGGAATCTCATCTGTCTTTTCCTGATGTTAAATATGAGTTTTCTTTTCGTTTGCATCTTCTCCAACACCTCATCGTTTTTCACGTGCTCAGTCCATGGTATCCTCAGCATCCTTCTGTAAAACGACATTTCTGATGCCTCAAGCCTTTCCTTCATCCAACATTCACTTCCATAAGTAAGGACAGATATCACATAGCAATTCAGCAATCTTTTCTTTGTTTCCAATGTGTATTTCCTGTCACTCAATATTTTGGTTAGCTTTTAAAATGCGTCCTTTGGATCCTGATGTCGCACATTCCATCCTCTGTCTGAACACTTTCCAGGTAATTTAATTTCTTTACCTGTTTTATATTTTACTTATTCGAAAATGTCTAGATGATAACAATATATGCTATCATGACCCACCATATATCAGTCAGTTAGGTGCCATACGTGATACACGCTTTGGGTGATCATGTCTCGAAAGTGACATGACTGACTGGTCAGAAGATTATCCCGCAGTAGGTTGTCATTGCTTTCTGCGGTAGACTGGTTGCCGACCAAGGCTATAGAACCCAATCCGTCCTATTATTTAACCTATAACTGGAGGGAAGAGACGGATTAATACTTTTCTCAAGGGTATTTGCGCGTAAGTGAATGCAATGAATTCAACTAGAATTTGAACTCGGCTCCCCGGAACGTTCCGTAATCTTATAAGTGATCAATTTAATTAAATTTTTGTTTCTTTCAGATGTCTAATACAATCATATCAGATGATGAGTACTAGATTGGCAGTTAGGTCTCATCATCTAACCGTTGAATGGCTAAATTCAACCGTGGGTTCTATGTTTCTGGCTTTTTCAAAAATTTAAATACAGTGTGCATCATCTTCGTTCCGGTCATTTTCTTGTTCTCACTTCTTAATAATGTTTGTTTTTTTTTGTTTGTTTGTTTTTGTTTTTTTTTCACATATTCTTTTACACTCTGTATCTTTGCTTTATTGTCTTGCTTGTAATAAAATGATTAATGTGCTTAAATGATAAGAATATATATCTTCAAGTCATCCTATCGGTGATATTCTGATGATAGATTGAAAGATGTTTCCCTAGTTTAACATATCTAAATGATAGCAGCATATACACTACCGGCCATAATTATTAGCCCCCCTCCCAGTGTTTTAAAAAGATGATGTATTCATACTATGTTTGGTATTTATTGCCAAGTGAATAATTGTAAATGAAAATAGAATGGTTCTTTTCTTAATACTGCACAATAACATATGCATCAAATGAATTTATAAATATTAAATAATTACCTATATTGCAGTTTCATCAAAGAAAACAATGAAGAAAATTTAGGGTGAGTTCCTCTTTGCTTCCTGCCTTGTAAAATTTTGCAAAGTAATAATAACAAAAAACTATTCTATTTTCATTCAGAATTATCCACATGCAATAAATACGAAAAATAGTATGAAATACCACATTTCTTTGAAAAACTGTGGTGACCTAATAATTATGGCCGGTAGTGTATATTTGGGACTACTGTCAGTCATTGTTTTAGCAGATAGAACACTTAAGCACTGAAAAAAAATAGGCCCAATGGTGTAATATTCCCTCATAAGACATGTTTTACAGCCATATCAAGTTGAAATACCAGTTCTTATATGAGAACCAAAGTTAAGCAACGTAGAGCTTAGTCTGTAACTAGATGGGTAACTGTCTTAGAATACAAAGTTCTGTAAGCTTGGAAGTGCGAGGAGTGTAATTAATCAATCAGTTAAGTGCCATACGTGATACACACTTTGGGCGATCATATCTCTTTCGAGACATGACTGTCTGGGCAGAAGATTATCCCGCAGTAGGTTGCCATTGCTTTCTGCGGTAGACTGGTTGCCAGCCAAGGCTGTAGAACCCAGTTTGTCTTATTATTTAGCCCATAACTGGAGGGAAGAGACTGGCTAGTACCTTTCCCAAGGGTATTTGTGCGTAAGTGAATGAAAGGAATTCAACTGGAATTCGAATTCGGCTCCACGATTTGTCGTTCCGAGTCGATGTCCACTGCACAACAAACCTCATAGAATGCTTAATCGTTACCGTGGACTTCCGACAAATAATAGAGAATTCAGTTTCGATGCTCAAGCAGCTTTTTCTAATTGTTGCAGATTCAGTGAACAGTTGAATGCATTTAATTCATTTTTTAGAAAATTCTTCAATCATTAGACCACTGTTTCTCTCGGATCATCGCTAGTACGAACAGGTCTGTGACGTATTAAACCAAAAATCATCTTTTTTTTTAACGTTTCAAACCATCCTTGGCAAAAACTTTTGTTTATTGAAACTAATGAACGCAATGTATACTTTGAGTCACCACTGCAGCAATTTACCTCTTCTAAAATCATAGAGTATTGACAAACTCCTGTAGTTTGTAGGAGCGTTAAGTAACCAAGCTAATCGAATCGTAAAATACTCGCATTTTAGTATAGCGAAAAATATTCAATCTATCAGAAGATAGATATATAGATATATATATATATATATAGATATATAGATATATACAGATATAGATATATATATAGGTATATAAATATATATATATATAGATAGATAGATAGATATAAATACATAGATAGATAGATAGATAGATAGATAGATAGATAGATAGATAGATAGATTTCCAATTGAAAAACGTATTTTCACTAATGAACGCAATGTATACTTTGAGTCACCACTGCAGCAATTTACCTCTTCTAAAATCATAGAGTATTGACAAACTCCTGTAGTTTGTAGGAGCGTTAAGTAACCAAGCTAATCGAATCGTAAAATACTCGCATTTTAGTATAGCGAAAAATATTCAATCTATCAGAAGATAGATATAGATATATAGATATATATATATAGATATATAGATATATACAGATATAGATATATATAGGTATATAAATATATATATATATAGATAGATAGATAGATAGATATAAATACATATATAGATAGATAGATAGATAGATAGATAGATAGATAGATAGATAGATTTCCAATTGAAAAACGTATTTTCACCAAACTACAGCTAAATAGCTTGAGTTTTACTGATGACATTTCTTATGCAAAACTCATTTATTTTCTTGCTTGTAAACAATTCAATAAATCACAAACGAAATCTCAAAATGTAATCGTTTCAACAATCCAAACAATGAGAATTATTTATAAACCAAATTTTCAAATCAAATTTATTCTATCAGCATATTGAGATTATAACGGCAGGCTCTTCATTTTTAGAATATAGACGCAAGAGACATTATTGTTTAGCCAATCACAACCTCAGTAATTGCTATTCATCGGTAGAAAACAGGATCCATCAATGACTGTCTTCTGAGGAAAAAAAACTAATAAAATAGTTTATATATATATATAAACTATTTTATTAGTTTTTTTTTTCCTATTATTAACTATTTCCTATAGCAACAACAATACCAATAGTAAGAGAACTAACTCTACCAAAACTAGTATTAATCAAGCTATAATTTAAATCGTCTTGTATATATAATTACACTCGGAGGGAAAATAAGGGGAAGCAATAAAAGAAACAAAGTACATGAACAAAAAGTCAAGCACTCGTAAGAAAGAAAAAACCCCAAAACGAAAATTCTAACACTAAAGCGCTCAATACGAAAGTAGAGCAAACAAATACAGAAACAAAAACTCTTGCTTAGATTTTCTCTCTCTCTCTCTCTCTCTCTCTCTCTCTCTCTCTCTCTCTCTCTCTTTCTGTATATGTTATATATCGACAAACAACAAACACGCATATATATAAAAATATAAAGTTATATTTTTATTAATGACGATGAACCGTGTAGCATAGGGAACAGAGAATTGAGAGAGCGCGCTTCTAATGAGTTGACGGGAGTGTAGTCTTATCTGTTGTGTCTCTCTCTTCACCGGCCGATCTCTGTTGCTCCTCTACTGGCGAATCCGTGTGCCGAGGTCTTTTTATAATCTTCCAGAACCGGGACTTTTTCTTCCGGTTTTGCCTCGGCCACGCACGCCCACGTAATTCTCAGAGACACCTGTTCTGTTTGCCTCTGTAGTTATTTCCGCTGCTGCCGGAAATAAAGGTCAAACGACATCCGTTCCTTTCAACGACCGGAAACACCCTCGCTTGCATCAGCCTTCCTCGGGTGGGGCCAGATTGTTATATTACACACACATATATATATATATATATATATATATATATATATATATATATATAGCATAAATGTTTTTATAATATCACTGCAAGGGCAATTGACAAGACACAGATAGTGTCGAAATAAAATGGCTACTTTTGTAGTAATATTATAACATATTTATGTCATAAATTTTGAATAAATATTATTTTTTGTGTCGGGTGGGTACCGAATCATCTCTTAGTTGCTTCTCTGTCCTCGAAGTCAGGGTGTGGCTCAGTTGTAGCTCCGTCCGCGAGGGCAGGGTTGCTTCTGAGAAAAATTACACTGTTAGATGCCCGGTCCCGGGGAACAGTGTCCCGCGGCCGCGCCACCCCATTGCAGCAGAGGAGTGGACCAGGTGCTCGTCACCTGGGCCAGCTCAGCCAGCGGTTGAGGGGATAGGGGAATTGTTGTCCCTCTGCCCGTCTGTTCCCGGTCGGGTCCCCACATTTAAAAAAGATCTTGTGTCACATTCAGCTCTAGAGGGGGAGTAAGGTAAATACCATATTATTCGTTCTACTTTGTATTGAGCACATTTTTTCAGAATAGCGTTTCTTTGAATACGGAAATTTATTCCATGCATTCCTACCATATATGAAGTTAAGAATTTCTCGTAGTTCTTACCTGTTATCTACAACCTCCAAAAACTTTAAATGTAGCATCAAAAATAATCTCCTGTCTTCCTGACACCTGGTTTTAGTATTGTTCTTTCTCCTCACTAGCGTCTTTTAATTTTCTTTCACAGTCAGTAAGTCCTTATGTCTTATGGACTTTATCGCCTTGCTAGAAGTAAATCGATTTTTTAAAAAAATAACTAAATTCTTTTGAATTACCTAATGCAAAAATATCTAATCATGCTAATTAATGTATAGCCACTTCACATAGAAAGTTCTTAAATGGATATTATTTGTTATACTTTACTCAAGCGAGATACCGAAATCAGTAACTTGTTTCAAACAGAACTTTAAATACTTTTGCTCATTGGACAGACTTTTCGTGACTACATTTCCCGATTTCGAAATCTTTTCACATTTGTCATTCTTATACATATAAAACAAAAGTTAAGTCAACATACTTTAAGTGTTGACGTCGCTAAAGGGCGTACCGTAGTCTGGATAGAAAATCAACGCCATTCACAATGGGAAGGAGGTAGTCGCATTTTAGGAAATGCTGAGCACAATAGCGCTATAGTAGAATGGTTAGACAAAATTAATATAAAGTTTCCATTCATTTCTTTAAAAAATAATGTGAGTCTTCTTTTTTTATATGATGTATATCTTTAGGACGTGGTCGAATATGGCTCTCCATAACTTCCAATCTTTTGTAGCTCTTAGTAAGGATTGTATTTTTACCATCTCTCCCAATCCCTGTTCTGTCATCCATTTACACAACTCCGTTGGTTACTTGCTACTTTACTCTGCGCATCTCCTCATGTTCCGTAGAAATTTCACTTGTTTCTTTCTCATTCTAAGTATGTCTCTTTTAGTGCATCCTATGAGTGTTAAATTCTCCAAGCACTCTTTCTTCTAGCGCGCTAGAAATTTTAATTGTTTCTTTTTTATCCTATTATAAGTGTTCCTTTTGTTAGCATTTTCCGTAAAGTTTTCTCGTTACTCACACGTTCAATCTATAGTTTCCTCAGCATCTTTCAGCTGCCTAGAGCCTCTTCTTCATCTATTGGAAGACTGTGCAACATTCGCTGCTCTAAAGGTGTGGGTGGGTGGGGGGTTGCTAATATTCGGTTCGGCATTATGTCACTTCCTGTTTGTTACGGTGCGGCTCTTTGCGCAGAATTCAAAAAGCACTAAAAGGAAGTTCTTCCCGAAATCAATATATATATATATATATATATATATATATATATATATATATATATATAAACATGTTAAGAAAATTAACGAATTTTAACGAAACTTGATTATAAGCAACCGACAATTTGTAATGAATTATTTTGAACATTATTTTTACCGATACTTCGTATTTTAAGTAGATATTCTGTTTTTAATTAAACAGTATTTTTATATTCATATCTACCGACCTGATTATTATTTACGATAAATTTTTATTACGAAAATGTGTGCTACCCAGCAGGATATATATAATGAAAGAATGACTTTTGAAAAGCAAATCAAATGCTCATGCGCGCGCACACACACACACACACACACACACACACACACACACGTGCGCGCTCAGATGCGTAAGAACCGAAACACGCTCATATAAACACGTTTTAAATGCTTATATAATCAGACAACAACAAAAAATAACGGGCCAAAAAGGTGTAATGTTCAATCTTGTCGTCTTTTTTGTTTCTCTCTTTCCAAATCCATTCAGTTAATTTCAGAAAAATCATTTTTTTTTGTTTTCGTTCAACCATTTATTCTGTGAAGTGCTGTTTTTGCCAACAGTCATTAAAAGATGTCTGATTGTCGCTGTTTTAATGCGCAGGACATTTGAAAATTGAATCTAAAGTAACATGAAGCAAGACATAAACGTCTTTAATATGATTTATATCTCACTTGCAATCACGTTTAAAATATTCCTGGCAAAAAGACAAATAATCAATCATCGTATGTTAGCAAAGGCTGTTTACTTGAATTTCAAACGGAACGCAGTGTCGCGGAATGGAAAGGGGAATGAGACCAATTGTTTCCTTATAAGGAAATATTCGGCGTTCATTGATCGAACAGTTTAAGTGGTTGGTTGAAATTTATAAAATCTTTCTCTTCAAACATTTTTCCAGAAAAATGTGCTTAACAATATAGACCTATTTGGAAGAAGACATTAGAGTAATCAAGAACCTCTACTGGCCTGCATACGGAAGGGAAACGAGTTTAGCAAATATACAAAGATAGAAAAGAGTGTAAGACAAGGATGTGTCTTCTCACCAGATCTATTCAACCTATACACCGATTCAATTGACATCCCTAGAAATCATACCAGGATTCGTCATCGGCAGCCACAATTTTAACAATATAAGATAGGCAGATTATACAATGCTGACAGCAAAAATGGAAAGGAAACCACAAGACCTCCTACAGAAGGTAGCTAAAGAAAACTACAAGAAAAATGAATGAATCTTCATCAGTAAAAAAAAGGAGGACCCCAAAATGCTAACTACAAGTAAAGAAATTTCCATTCCTGAGAAGTGCTTTAACTGAAGACAAAAATTGAAACACTGAGATCCGAGGGCAAATTGGCGTGGCCAAGGATGCTTTCCAAAAGCTGAGTAGAGTATTCAGTAAAGACCGGAAAATTTCGCTAGAAACGAAGAAGACAGTACTGGATTGCTATGTGATGACTGTTTTTCAATATGGCAGTGAATGCTGGACAATCTCATCAAAGATGAAGGGGAAAATTGAAGTAACCGAAACGTGGTTCTGCAGAAGGATGCTGAGGATACCATACTGAACATGTGAGCAGCGATGAGGTTTTGAAGAGGATGGAAACGAAAAGGAAACTAATATTTAACATCAGGAAAAGACAGCTGAAGATCCTGCGATATATAATGAAGAAGGAAGGCTTGAAGAATCTGATACTCACAGGTCAGATATAGGGGAAAAGAGACAAGGAACGCGTAACATACTTGGACTTAAGCAAACGAATGGAAGAAATGAATTTGCGTGGGGTAACAGGAGAGAACGTGTTAAATGCTATATAAGGATGTGGAAGGCCATGATCGCCTACCTTGTGAGGGGACATGGCATATAGAAGTTTCTTAAGTACACTAGCTGTTGCCGCTCTTTCTAATATTTATAGAAGGTTCCTTCCTAACTTTTTGTTTTATGAAAAGTGAGCATTTTGATTAGACCATTATTTTCCCTTCTTACATGTGCTCCCCATTTTAACACATCACTCAATTAGTTCCAGGCCTGACATATAAATGGCGCCACTGATAAAAAAAATCCATATGATTTTTATGAAGTACTAATTTTCAAATGGCATGTGATAAAATTTGGGCCCAATCGGATTATTAGTTTACAAACTACAGTTATTTAAGTGATGCTAATGTTGCAAATTTTCAAAATAATTGAAAAATCTTAATTTTGTGTGTTGATAAAGCATTCCTTTCTGATGGGGAATAAACTGTTCAAACAAAGCAATAGCTTGGTGAGAGTTATTCGGACTCTGCTCCATAGGAAATAACGGTTAAGAGGTGGTATGCTGACTTTAAACGCGGTCACACAGACGCAAATGATGCTGAACTCTCAGGTCGCCTAAACTCGGCAGTTGTCCCGAAAAACACCAAACAAATCCACAAACTCGTTTTGGCCGATCGTAAATTGAAGTTGCGTGAGATAGCAGAGGAATTGAACATATCAGAAGGCAGTGTATTCACCATTTTGCATGAACATCTGTCAATGAGAAAGCTGAGTTTGCTCACAGTCGATCAAAAACAACAACGCTTCGACGATTTAGAGCGTTGTTTGCAACTGTTTTAGGAGGAGATTTGCGTAAATATGTGACAACGAACAAAGCATGAATTCACCACTTCAATCCTTAGTCAAATCGGCAGTCAGCTGAGTGGACAACAGCAGGTGAAAGCCGTCTAAAGCGACCAAAGACGCAAACATCAGCAGGCAAGGTTTTGATCTCCGTATGTTGAGATGGGCAATGTATTTTATTCATCGATTACTTTGAGAAAGAAAGAACCATCAATAGCGAATACTGTATAGCATGAGTGGTGCATTTGATGAAAGAAATTGTCAGAAAATGGCCACAAATGAAGAAGAAAAAAGTGATCTTTCACCAACTCACAGTGTTACAAGTCGATCGCAACGATGTCAAAACTATATGAATTGCACTTTGAATTGTTTCTGCATTCAGCCTATTTTCCAGATCTGGTCTCCCCAGTGATTGCTGCCTGTTTGCAGAACTCAAAAGAATGCACCCGGGGAAAAGATTTGTCTCCAATGAAGAAGTGATATCGGAAGCTGAGGCCTAAGACAAATCGTTCTACAAAAAGGCATTAAATTGTTAGAGAAGCGTTGGAATCAGTGTATCATCCTAGAAGGAGACTATGTTGATGAATAAAGTCAAATTTTGCCTAAAAGTTAGATCCGGGATCTATTGAGTGATGTGTTTGTTGATTTTGCTGCTGAAAATATTGAAGTGTTGCTTGTTTTGTTATTGTGTAATTTTTTTGTGATTATGTTAGTTAATTTCTCTCGAAACAAAGATTCTTTGTTGACATTAAATTAGATTTAGAATTTATCTGATATGGATTACATACTTCATGTATCTTTAAACATAGCCACAATATAAATATGAAGATGAAAGGAAGCTTCATTTTGTAGCATATTAAACTAATCCTAATAATTATTTATGAAGTGCCTACAGTCAAGCGCCAGATATCAGCCTAGTCGCGTTGGTTCATATAACTGAACCAGATCAGCCTGAAAATGGTATATTTGGGCGAGTGCTGCCCAATCTTCACTTCTCAGTTGAGATAAAGTTCAAGAAACGTTCTTGTTGGGGAACCATTAATTATCAACCCTCCAATATATATTGTGTGTGTGTATTTTGACAGCATTTTTTCATTAATGCAGGTTTCATTGAATAATATAGACAAGTTCTGTCTATTAATTTTGTGTAGGATCCGTTCATACCGTCTGATATACTTGATGGTGATATCGTTGAAAGACAACAAAAAATCACAGTAATTATTGATTTTTTTATCGGGTCTAAGCTTTCAGCTCACATAAGCCATTATCAAAGAGTAAATATTAACACACAGAAAACATAGAACATTTAAGCTATTAACAATAAAGAGAATTAAATTGAAAATATAAGTCCATCTCTACCGTGGCGGATGGCCGAAGACAGTGACAAAATAGTGATGTTGTGGTCCCTGATCTGATTACAGGCATTTGAGTACGTTATTGGAAATATCAAAATTGATTGTATTCAAACCAGGTTTAAATTGTTTAATGTAGATTGCTTCGAGGATTTTTAGTTTCTGTTTATTATATTCTTGTTTGAGTATGTACGTGTTATCAACGAGCGTTTTTCTCAGAAGTGTGCGTTATATATATATATATATAAGAACATAAGTTGGATGGTTTATAAACCTATTGGTAATATAATATTTCAGGGCTCTCTTATAGAAAATTCATACAACAATGAATGGGTCAAAGTTATTCTCCTACACACCGCTCCTGTGGAATTTACCTTACAAAGTACCAAATATTCTACTTTATATATATATCGTGATATAGCGAGCTTCTCACTGCTCCATTGCTACTTTATTGAAATGTGTTCAGAAAAATGACATTCCTTGTTTCCGTAAGGCCTGGTCTTCAAGGGTAGGACCTGCCTTGTCAATTGCACTGTAGAAAACTACTCACATTCTCTCTGTATTCCATCATCGAGAAGTTCTACACTATTGTGGCGTAACATCGTCGCCAAGTTGTTATGGCCAAGAAGGAAGACACGGAAACAAGAAGGTAGGTTCAAACAATGTATCAGAATATCAAAAACATACATGCAAATAAGAATGTTAGTAGTCAGCAAATAGAAGTGTAAGTTTGAACTGCATTTTTACTCTGCGTCGCGACTGTCACACAACTGCCTTCAGCTGCGTCCCCCTAAATCACGCCAGTCAGAATTTATAGAAGGAGGAAGAGTCCATTCCCTGTAGAGAGGGCACCACAATATACTTGTACACCTTCTTCCCGCTATCCCTTTCACTGTGAAGCAGACTCCCAAGAGGATGCTTCCTAAATCACTACAATCTTAACCTCTTCAAATCTAGAGTTAACCGTTATCTTTCTTTCCTATCTATATAAACTGCACCCTAATGTAACCCTCTACCTCGAATGGTTCTGAGTCATGTACAGAATGAAGATTACTGTAAAATTAAGTAAGATGAAAGCGTGTCACCTTGATACACTCTGGCAAGAATATCAAATTAACCGATATCTCCCTCACTATACTATAGTTAGTGTGTCTTTATACAGTCCTTATGGCCTTGTTTTGAAGTCTATAAGAATTTGTTTCAGTGATTACGGCATTATAACGTTGAAAGGCCGTTTATATGATCACGTTGACGTTTCTCAACTTCGAACCTGGTCAGTATCTAGATTGGTGACCGCTTGGGAATATCAGGTGCTGTACGCTTGGATGTGCGGGTGGTGTAAATGATAATGGCTAAAAATTGTTAATCGGGAAGTCGAGTTCTAATTCCAGCCATGTTCATTATATTCACTCACGCGCAAATACCCCTTGGGACAGACAGGAATCGAGTTCTTCTTCCAGCTATGGGTTAATTAGAATATTCATCTCGCCATATTGCCAAGTTTTAAATAACTTGATAAGATGTAACAAAAACAAATGAATTAACAAAAAAAGAACCTGCTTCAGTTTTCTTTTATATATTGGGGAAAAACCTTTGAAAAGTCTACAAACAGGTTCTAAAAACATTCCTACGATAATTCTCCTGCGTTTCAACGAGACTGAACACTCTCTTGAAACGTTAGATGCAGACAATATTCGGCAAGAAGCCACCACAGATGCAGATTATGACGTTGACCTTGCACTCTTTGTATACAGAGGTAAAATTCATTATTGCAGTCGAGAGAAAACAGAGAAATCGGTCTTTTATAGGATTGCAGACAAAGACCTTGTGATTTAATCAATAAGGCTCCACTAATTTTCTATCAGCCAAAACCGTTAAAAATGGTCGATCAGTTCATCTAGCTAGAAAATAACATCTCTTTTATAAATAGTGAGGTAAATATTCCCACTGCTGGCAAAACTTCGAGCTTGCCAGTTGACAAGATATCAATACTCTGCTTTTCCGGCTAAAATGAAACGTGTTTTCTTACTAGCTATGGATGTACCTCTTTTACTCTATGAAAATACAGAGTGCACAGCGAAACAAAAAAGAAACAACTATAAGGACACATGGCCCAGTGGATATAGACGTTGGTTAGTTCCTGTGACTTGGCCCAAAGAGTTGTGAGTTCAATACCAGGTTACCAGGTGGTGAACAAGTAATTTTCAGGGTTAGAGGGAGATAACTTATAACTTCCAATTGTCTCATTACTACTACGCAAGGAATGAGACTAATATACCCCAGTGATTGTAATAAAGGTTTCGGTTCGAAATTCATAGCACCTGAAGAAGGCCGGAGCGTACAACAGCCGAAACGTCATACAAAATGGCAAGAAAAATGAGGACAATAGTCCGAATAATGTAAATACTGTAAACTATAAAAGAGGTTAGGTGGCACGTATGTAAGTGCAGTACATATTGCATTGGGTCTGTTCGTGTCAGAAAGCGGGCCTAAGAAAAAACAGCTCTACGGCTATCCACTGCCATCTCACAAGGTCAATAGAGGGAAAAGAACAATATTTGTTATGCATTTGTCTAGAAGTAAGGAGGATTTTAACAATGACCTTCTGTTGCGGACTCCAAGCCATGTACAAACTATCATATGTCAGCCATTCAAAACTTAGCAAATATGTAAAAACTTAGAATGACAACGTGAAGTCCTACTAGACACGATGGGTTATCTCAATGACTGATGAATTGTGCAATTAGCACGCCGTGATAATGATGGTTACTGCTAAGGGAGTGATGTTTTAAATCACAAACGGCTCCTCTTTTAAAGATCTATACTAGACAAATTTTATATTGAATCAATATCATTTTAATCAGTGGATAGTTACTGTTATATATTTCTAATAATATTAGTACGTTGCCCCGACTTCAACTTAAAAATCATAAACCTTTTAAAATTAATTTATAATTTCAGCAAATGTATTTATAAGCAAGTAATTAATTTTTGGTTTAAGACAATATTTATTAACAGGTTGTTGATAATGTTTTAGAACAGCTTTCAAAAACAGATCTCGACAAATTATTGATTTTAGTTAATGTCGTTTTGTTTCAAGACAACAGCATTTTACAATTATAGTCTCATTCTCGCTGAGCCAATTTAAAAGCATTTAAAACTAGCAACTATTCAGATATATATATATATATATATATATATATATATATATATACATATATATATATATATATATATACTAGCAGTATAGCCCGGCGTTGCGACGGTGTAATGAAAGCTTTAAAACTAATCCATGGCCCTGGAGCTCAGACTCTTTGGACGTTGGCACGAAAGACTAAAATGCAATAGTTGTTTCCAGTTAAAGCGAATCCGTAGACTGAAAGAAAAATGAATGGATGTAAGTCAAATTCTGATTTTCTGGTATTGATATCAAATAAGTATTTTTCATCATAAACTGAATTTTGAAGGCTAAATAAGTCCTCTGAGTAAATGGTATCATGGCTGAGACTATGAACTACAATTATACCTACTTAGAGCCAAACCTGAAGCAAAAACTAAAATAAAAGGGCTGAAAAAATACAGGCATGCTAGCAGATAAACAGACACACACACAAAAATCTTGCGTTTTATATATATATATCATCGATTTTCTGCACTATTGTAAGAACTGCATCCTTGAAACTTCTGAATATCGTTTCTTATGTCTCTGTGTATAAGTGTATCGAATTTGATTAAAATCGGACCAATCTTTCTATAACCCGATTTTTTCGATTATCGATTTTCGATATTTATCGGGGGTACCGCGACACAAAACCTAGCTAAGTACACTCGCAGACGCTCATAGTACAACTGTGTAAATTTTCAAGAAAATTGGTTCAGCCGTTTTGGAGTCTATAGGTAACGGACATGTTACACACACACACACATACATACACTGTTCTATTTATAAATAAGTTATATATATATATATATATATATATATATATATAATTTTCCATTTGTAAACGAGTTTTACGCGACCTAGGTTTCTCCCATGAGTGGTGTCTTCAAGCGATTTGCAATAACACATTTTACCGTTTCTTGTTTTCTTTAAGAACGCTCACGTAACGGTGTTTTGTTTGGGTTTTTTTTCTTTTTGTTGTTGTTTTTCTTTTCAAGGCTCACGTGGCAGGGAATTTTTGTACGCGCAATTTTTAAAATTACAAGGAATTATGGCGTTTTCATCCATGATTGCATGAACCTAAGAGGTATTGTTTAATATGGTTAAACGTAGTCATAATTTCTGTTCTTTCATTCAACAGTTCATTTTTGTTTGGAAATAGCACAATCTCTAACTTTTCTTCCTTGGCACAGTCTATATATTTTGCCACCCTTGTAAGGCTTGGCTGTTTTTACTATACTCCGGTGATGTCTGGGTCTTTTCCATATTTTTATTTTAATTTCCACTATATATATATAGTCATCCGCAGACAGATCTATTTCGCTTTATCACAGCTCATCAGTACGGGTAGACTCCAATTGCTTTTTAACCGACCGAATTGGCGTCAGTCGGCGATTCTACCTCTGGGTTATGGGCGCTCGGTAGAAGGAGGCATACTTTTAACGTATAATGTGTAGCATCTGCCAGTAGTTAGTGCTCTAATTCATTACTGAATATATATATATATTGAAATGTGTTTAAAATATTTAATATTCGCAAAATAAAATGAATATTTGAGACGTGCATTTCTGGTTTAGTCTTGTTGCATTTAATGATGGTACATGATATAACTTTGCATTCATTCGAATTCCAGCCCTCTAAAGAATTTCAGGGTATAGCTGGCAGAATCTCGCCTACTACACTGACATCGGAGTCACGCGTCGGGCCATAACGGGCGCCTCTTTGCCTCTGCTCGCAGTGAGTGCAAGAAGATACTTAAAGAAGCTAAGCTGCTGTTTGCAGACAGAATTAAGCAGCGCATATCATTCCGTAAGTTCGGTTCCAAAGACTACTGAAAACAAGAACGGCGAAGCCCGAACTGTTGCACTAGATATCTCCAAAATGTTTGACAATGTCTGGCATGCTGGCCTTCTACGCAAGCTACAGGGCTATGGTATAACTGGACAATTGTTTAACCTAATCCAAATCGCACAATAAAGGTAGTATTGAACGAACGTGTTTGCCAATACTATCATACGAACGCGGGTCTCCCCCAAGGCTGTTTTCTAGGTCCTACGCTTTTACTGATCTACATTAACGATCTTCCTCGATGTAATAAGATCTCAAGTTGACATATAGGCTGACGACTCTACAGTTTACTCTCGTCTCGATTAAAAACCAGCCGAGACTGACAAAGCAAACCTCGCTGCCGAGCTTGAAAAGGACGTCCAATTTGTGGTGGACTGGAGTAAGAAATGGCTCATGAATTTTAATGCTTCCAAAACTAAGCTGCTATCTATTAACCATCATAGACAATCGCTCCTACCCACCAATTATTTTCATGGATCAGGCTAGTCTCCCTGAAAGCAAAACACTGCGCCTCCTCGGGTTAACTCTCACAACAGACCTCACGTGGAATGACTATATGGAATCCATAGCTAAATCCGCTGCTAAGAAGGTCGTTTCTCTGTGTAGGGACAGGAAGTTTTTCCCGTATGAAACCATCCTGCACATATATAAATCTACCATCCAACTGTGCATTGAATACACATATCTGGTTGGGTGCTCCTGCTATCTATCTAGGGGACCTTGACAAAATCCAACGGAGAATCTGTAATGTGATCGATCTCGACTTGGCAGCTCAGATACAAATATCTGCAGGTAATTATATAGTAAGCGGAAGAGTACATTCCTCGTAGAAAGGCAGCATAACAATATATATATATATATATAGTGTTTTTAAAAATAGATGAAATAACTTCAGGATTGTGTTCCCTATGTCTAAATAATGAAAATGCTCCTTATGAACATATGTACAAAAACGGTTGTTTCCGAGTTATAGGCTTTTCAAACAGGTGCTAACCAGAATACCTTTATTTTATCACATCCGACATATGGTGTCTTCGAGTGTCCTATAACAAGTGTTCAAAATGTGCACACTCTGCTCTAATGCAGGCATCACATCAACGTCTTATGGACTCGCGAACACGCACCCAAATTTTTCGCGAGTCTCGTGTTGTTTTGCACTGTGCTACAATTCGCTCACGGAGAGTGTCCCCACCTTCAACCAGAGACGAATACACCACTCCTTTCAAATATCCCACAGGTAGAAATCTAAGGGGTTTACGTCCCGTGAGTGTGGAGACCATGCAATTAGTCCACTTCTTCCTATCCACTGAGCAGTAAACCTTTCGATCTGCGGGCTGTGTGACTGAATTCTGCGGCAGTACCATCGTGCATGAAGTGCAGCTGTAGACGAGTGATCAGTGGAATATTGTCCAAGAAATCAGTCATTTCGTTTTCCAGAAAGCGCTTGTACGCATCACCTGTAAGTTATTTCCGAAATACATGAGGTCCTAATAACCTATCACCAACAACACCAGCCCAGAACTGCTGTTATTGACGTGATAAAACAATTGCGTGTAGATTTTCTTTTGCCCATACATGCTGATTGTGGTAACTGGCCATTCCATCTAAACTGTGCTTCATCTGTAAAGATAACGAAGCCAGGAAAGCTTGGAATTGCATTGGTAATCACCTGATGACAACGTCTGTACACGTTATAGATTATATGGGTACAGCTGTTTTTTCTCGCAATACTCTCCAGACATTCGAATGGGGAATAGTCACTTACTTTGCTAACTGTCGTGTGCTCATTTCAGGAGTATCATGCACAATATTCAGTATCTGTTCTTCTTGCTCTGGCGTCGTAGACTTTGGTCGTTCTCTGTCGCTAGCACAGGGTTCGAAGGTCCCGTGTTCACAGAGGTGGCGATGGATATTCACAAATGTTTTCCTATCGAGACATTGTTGGTGTGGGAACCTTTCCTGATAGACGACGAGCTTGTACGGACAGCGTTACCATACGCAAAACCATACATGAAGTGCATATCTGCACACTCCTGATTTCAGCACATGTCCAATCAATATGCACCACTAACAGTCATACAGCAACACTTCACACGCGAGAAAAAAAGAGAGACGTCCTGTCCGGTTAGTGGCAAAAAAGCGATCTGACTGGTTGTCTGGTTCATTACTTAGCGAGTGGGAGATAAAGGTATTCTAGCTGCACATGTATGAAAAGCCTATAACTCGGAAACCAAGCGTTTCCGGATATTCATGGAGTTTTTCCATTTCTTTTAGATATAGAGAACCCAATCTCGAATTTATTCCATCCATTTTTTGTTGTGGAATAATTTTCGCACTGAATGTTATAATCGTGCTATGTCGGTTGCTAATCTATTTAACGTACCCAAAATGTTAGGAACTTGGTAATCTTCGACTGAAAGCTGACTCCTTAGTATTCGGCTAACTGCCGACTAATATCAACTGCCTAGTAGTTCTACTGAACTCCAATAAAAGTCTAAAGAACTCGCATAAACTTCCCAAGTACTTCTTGCTAACTCTTATTAATATAGGAGGGAGAGTCCATTATCTGAGGAATAGATGTGTTTCCCCATAACATTTTTAAACACTTTGAGCGTGTATATATATATATATATATATATATATATATATATATATATATATATATAATCAGAAAAACAAACGGATCTCGATATATAAAGTCACAAATTTATTCGCCTAAAATGTGCCAACTTTAGACTCGAAACACGTGTAGTGACACAAAAAACATTATGGACACTTAATATATCATACAAAAATCAAGTAATATTAATAATAACAACAACAATAAATTTACACTTTAAACAAAGTTTTCACTGCTTCTCGCATTTTTCTCTTATATATATATATATATATATTTGAAATGCAAAATTTCAAGTATAAATAAAACATGTCTGTAAAAATCAATATGAATAAAGACAAAAAGCAAATCTTCATAAAGTCTATCAGAAAACAAAACGTATTTGGTGTTATTGTTTTTATTCTCATATATATATATATATATATATATATATATATATATATATAAACATTGTCGCCCATGAAATGACGCATATTTTAGTTGGGTGTTGATTCCATCGTCTAACGAAGTAACCTCCTTAGTATATAAAAAATATTGACTTACACCTTATTGTTTTTCTTTCTAGATATTGTTACTAATAATCCCAAAGAATCTGATTACAATGAAACAATGTCGAGTAATTTTACTTTAAGACGATAAACCATTTTTGCATCGAAATATTACACGCGATAAAAAATGGATAATCTTTGACTGTGATTAGATGCTAGTGAATCACCAAACCATTCCCAAAACTTCCACTGCACCCCCCTAAAATTTTAATGGCTTTTGTATGATGATCTTTAAAAAGGGCTGTTCAGCAAATATTATATATATATATATATATATATTGACTGATTGATTGATTGTTTAATTATTTAGTTTTTGGTCATAATAAAATTAGACCAATACACAGTTGTATTAAAAAGTGTTCAATACAGTTATATTGTAGAACATTTGAATATTCTTAATCTGTAAACGAATTGTTACGCGACCTAGGTTTCTACCATGTAGTGTTTTCAGGCGATTTGGAATAACTGATTTTACCGGGTTTTTTTTTTTTTTTTTTTTTTTAAGAACGCTCACGTAACTGATTTTTTTTTTCTTTTAACGCTCACGTAATTTTTAAAATTACAAGAAATTATAACGTTTTCATCCATGGTTCTATAAACCTAGGTTCATACAACCATGGATGAAAACGTTATAATTTCTTGTAATTTTAAAAATTGCGCGTTCAAAAATTCCCCGTTACGCGAGCGTTCAGAAAAATTACTGTTAAGTGAGCGTTCTTAAAAAAAAAACGGTACAACCAGTTATTGCAAATACCTGAAGACACCACATGGTAGAAACATAGGTCGCGTAATAACTCGTTTACAAAAGAATATATATATATATGTTGTCACGCATGAAATAACCTATTTCATGGGAAATCAATAAAACGCTTCTGAAATGTTAAATAACATATATGCGACATTTTTATTTTTTTCATAAAAATGTAAAAATTACTTCTCAGCACCAAACTTGTCACTAGTAGGCTTCCACTCATGCACATGCACTAATATATTTTTTACACAAGCTCGCGAAAATACGTACACACATACACGCACATGGCTATCCGTGTATTCGTATTAATACATATGTTATCACACCTCTACGAACTGGTGACTTTGTTCCAGGTCACTGAATTTTATTATTTTAACGACATAGTTATAATCGCCTATAAAACAGTACTTAGACAACGTGAAAGAACAATTCCAATACGAAAGTTGAAAGTGTTGACTGTTTTAAATCGACAAAAGTTATCTCCCCTGTATTTTGTAAATTATGGTCGGCCTGTCGAAAAAAAAATAGCCGACAGAAAGTTAAAACTACTTCCTTCATAACACAATTTATCTCTGCACGACCTCCAAAGTGTTAACGTGCCTCCCCTGATTTGAAAATCTTATTCCGGTTTTCATTGGTTCATAACAACGACAAGGAGAAGGTAACGTCTGTTATGTAGACAGCTGACCTGAAGCTTTGAATGATAGCCAGACACGTAAGTAATTGTAACTCTGCCAGAGAGTTCTAACCTGCTGTGTTAAAACAAGTTCTTCCGACAGACTAATTGTTGATCTACACTTCAACCGACAAATACGAAGAACGAAACAAGCGCCGATCAGAGAGGCCTTTAGACGAGGTGACGAAATAAGATGCCATTAGTTCTCAAGTGGCCGCCGGAAGTTTGAAAACGTCTCTTCGCCGATGGTTTATGATTGGCAACAATTTAATCGTGTACAGATGAAAAGCGGTTGGCAAGCTTCTTAAGAAAAGACTTTGGACTGATTGAGATGAACACACTTTTTCGTCTAAAGTCATGGATGAATGAGAATATGAACCTACAACAAGAAAGAACCCAAGCGTACTTTAAATTAACCCTATGCGGCCATTACGTCAGAAGTCAATGGTTATAATGCAGGTGTGGGATAGGAAATTAAGAATTTAAATCAATTCTCTTCTTTACTTTTACAAAAATTTACAATGACGTGTGAAATCCTGCTTTTTTCCCAAAAAGAAAAAGGATTGACTATGTGCTTAAAGAAAAAGTCGAAACCGGATTTCGCAAGTAAGGTGTTAAATTGATATTCTGACCGATGAAAGCGAATTGGAAAACCATAAAGACTTCGATCAAGTGCCAAAAATCTAGATGACTATAAAAGGACCCGGTCAGCGTCAGTCAGTCAGTCAGTCTGGGATGGAAGCAGCAGAGACGACAAGCTAAAATGTAACGAAAGAAGCTCCATTTGTCCTCTTTCTCCTTCTTTCTAATGTGCTGATTCATTTTACTTCTTCTGCTCCATCCAAAGACATTCCTATCAAACAACCGCTCATATATACATACGTACGTACGCATAAACTCTTACCAACCAATTTCTACTACAAGCATTTTTCTACACTCTTGATACCCTTAACTCATTACTTGTTTCTCGTTGAACATTAACTACTACCTATTCTTGTTATTCTATTCCTTTAATAAAGTTCTATTTTAACATGAAAAATGTATATTCTTAGTCTTCCACTAATTCACACATTCCAATCAGCAACCAACCTCCTACCAACCTACTCATGAAAACCTGATAATTCTGGATAAAACTTGTAAGCTGTAGAAAGTTCAGTTATGTATGACACAAGGCCAAATCAAAGAAACATTAACCATCACCCCACGGCTACACAGGAATATTGGTTGACTGATACAAAAGTCGTTTTAATTCAGTCTTCAGTCATTTTCCCACCTCAGTAAAGTGGCTTCCCTGTAGCTTTTTCTCTAAATACTTCCATGGTGGTTGCTTTGATGCTTTGTGGTTGCTTTCCACGGTACCTAGACTTTATGATTGTCAACGCAGTTACAGATTGGCGGCAAGGTCCCATCACTTTACAGTTGGAATGTCTAGATGCAACCGTGAGTTATATGCTAACAGTTTCTTCTCTCGCATTTCTCGCTTGTAAAACTCTCTTCCGGCTTTCTGTTTTCAATCAACTTTTCATTTTAATTTATCAAGATCAATGTCAGTTGTTATCTTCTGTCCTCCTCCATATTCTCAAATCAGTAAACCTTGCTTTTTAGCGGATTTTATTGATTAAAAATTAATGACGCATTCAGTTTTTTTTTTATATGATTATAACAAATATTTTTATGGCAACTGCTTTGACTAGCTTTTTCACATGGTTTCCCGGCATACATGAATTTAAGCGCGCTATTATGTTAGCATCTAGGTTCCACCTGTTTACCGTCGAAACAGTTAAATGTAACCACCTCTTCAACTGTAATAGCTTCTTTTCTCGCACTTCACACCAGTGAAACTCCCTTTCCGTTTACTTACCTTCGTGATATCTCCAAACATTTAAATGCAACATAAGTTACCATCCTATTCATCTTTTATCGTTACTTCAATAACCCCTGTATCCAGTATTTTCTCTCACTGTAACCCCCCTACGCACTTCTTGTTTCCCACCTTGCTTGCGGTGATTTTTTTTCAAATTATAGATTTTAACGTATCCAGAAATCTATTTCCAAGGGTTAGATCTTAATTTTAAAATAATTAAAGTCTCTATCTAAAATAATTAAAGTCTCTATCTAAAATAATTAAAGTCTCTATCTAAAATTGCTTAGTCTGATTGAGTTTCTTTTTTCTTTTTTCTTTTTTCTTTTTTAATATATATATATATATATATAACACTGGGTAAGAAAACCTTGCTACTAAACTCGATTAGAAGTATAATTTCTTTTTAAAAAAGTCACTTTAATATTTGAAAGATTTCTACCATCAAATAGTTGATTTGCGGAGGAGCTAACAATTATCAGTGTTGATGAAAAGTCTTAGAATCAGGTGACCCGAGTTCAAATTCTCACGGAGTCATGTTTCGTTCACTTGCTGTCGAGAAAGTCACGAAACATCTTCTCTAACTACAAATTAAATAGCGGGATTGTTAGCTTTGGTAAAGTGATCAGTTTACGAGAACATTACATTCAAAACTAGATTGCAATGGATGGATTCAATCAAGCTATCTTACCCTATATACACCCACTGTTTGGATATTCGAGTTAAGGCAACGATTATAGCTGAAAGTCATTAAGTAGGGTTCAAATTCCGACCTAGTCCATTGCGCTCAGTGTCCCTATGGTGCTGTTGTTGGTCCAACGTATCGCAACCGGTCTTGAAGAAAAGCCAGCTTAAACAAGAATGGGCTTCAGTAAGTTAAATTGTTCTAGGAAAATACATTATCGCTACGGTTACAGTACATGTGGTACACTCATGATCTTAATGAGTTACTGGAATCTTACTCATCATCGAATCATGAATAGACGGTGAACGAACATTTCACAAAAAGCAGAATCGCCTAATTGCGACCTAATTCGTTATGTTTACTATCTGGCTAAAGTCCTTAGGAAAGGCATAAATACCTTTTTCTCTCCGCAAGTTATAGGTTATATAGCAGGGTAGACCTGGCACTGTAGCTTTGCTGATATTTAGTTTAGGAGAAAAACACTGGATGTGGAAAAGGAGTCTGGAGTTTTTCGACGAGTAACTGCTAAAAAACTACATTTAGTTGCAGCACACATTGTGGTCTCCATGCAGACTCATCAAGAATAAACAGTAAAAAGTCTCTCTCTCTCTCTCTATATATATATATATATTGATTAATTGCGGTATAGTTTGCTGGTTTTTTGTTGTTTTTTTTTTTGTTTTTAGTGGTTTTACCGATGAAATTTATTTTGGCAAGCAGGTTTTTATCTTAAAGTGCTTGATATCGGGGTAGAGATATAGCGTTGATAAGCACAAAGAGTTTATCACTTTAACTGAGCAGGTTCATGCAGGGTCGGCATGAATCTTTTCAGTTAAAATGGAAAATTTTTGTACACTTATATATAAACAAGTGACACACCCAAAAAATCAGCCCTAACAAGTGACACACCCAGAAAATCATCCTCAGTTAACCTTTTTTACAGAAGACAAATGCACAGATAATACAGCATGGATGAGAAGGCCCTTAAGTCTATAATACACCATAATATGTTCCTTGCTGATTCTAATAAAACCTTAAAACTTATAATGTACTATAGTAAATTCAAAACCTCTAACCTGGTAATGAACAACAACCCTTCTCCAGCTGCTACCGGGGTCGATAGAACTAATGTTGTGTATGAATTCAAATGTCCTTTTGAAGAATGCTCTTCTAATCCACATACATGCATTGGATTTACGACTACTCGGCTCTCTAGACGATTAGCTATGCATTTAAATGATTCTAGCGCCATTACACAATATCTTAAGTCACATACCGTTTCCCTTCCGCATTTCGACATTCGTAAAATCCTTATAGACAATACTAAAATTATTGATCGACACATAGACATTAGACGCCTTAAAGTTTTAGAGGCACTACATATCAGAAATAATAAACCTCTTATCAATCGCACAGCTTACCAAGTCTCTGGACATATACTGAGTTGTGTTTAGAGGGTTTATTTGAAATATAACTAAATAATTCTTTGCCTCTGAGTAATTAGATAATTCACATAATTCCTTCCCTTGAAGTTTAAATTTCCCTAATGTATTTTTACGGTATTTAAAAACAAATTTAACAACCCCAAATATTCCAAATTATCGATAATTCATGCATCTACATGATCACATATCTTCAAAAATTTTCTTAACATTCATTTAGTTCTTTAAAATGTCGTAACACGTTTTCTGCTACAAGGCAATTTTTGATGTTTAAACTGTAAATTTGACCTTGATGATGAACGAGGACGTTCGAAAGTACTCGATTAACCTATGGACAATGTTTACATAAATATAATTTGGAAATAAAAAGCCTCATTAGAAAATATGCGTACTTTATATATATATATATATATATATATATATATATATATATATATATATATATAAAGTACGCATATTTTGGCAGCATCTTTTCTTTTAAACACGTTGTATTAAACGATAAAGACAACTTAGTCTTGCAGATTTTCTTTTGTATTTTCCCATATTTTCTAATGAGGCTTTTTATTTCCGAATTATATTTATGTAAAAATTGTCCATAGGTTAATCGAGTACTTTCGAACGTCCTCGTTCATCATCAAGGTCAAATTTACAGTTTAAGCATCAAAACTTGCCTTGTAGCAGAAAACGTGTTACGACATTTTAAAGAACTAAATAAACGTTAAGAAAACTTTCAAAACTTCAGGGGAAGTAATAATGTAAACACATGCAAGCGTGAAGATATGTGATCACGTGGAGGCGTGAAATATTGACAATATGGAATATTTGGGATTGTTAAATTTTGTTTTTGTTGATTGATTAATTGATTGATTGATTAATTATTAGACTACATATCAACATTCTTATTGATCATCCAATGCCCAAATGTCATTTCTAGTCAGCTTCGAAGTAATAAACATATGACCTGCTGCTTTTGCAGTTAAATACATGGTAAATGATGCTCAGCTTTTATGCATGCTTGTGTGGAAATAATTACTAGAGGCGGTGATATATATGCTTTATGCTGTTGTTGTACTTTGGAATACAATTTGCTTCCATTAAGAAATTAACGGATATGTGGATTCCTTTGACATTGGTTATTTGGTCTAGTGGCATATCAACCTTTATGTTTTACTTCATGCTGAAATCTAAATATTTTTAACAAAATGTTATGGCTTCAACTAAATATATTTTAAAGGCAATTATATGCCTTCAACTACAGATAAAATATATTGTTGTTTTACAATAAATATGTATTGCAGGTAATTTTACTATAAAAATGTATTTTTATAATTTCATAATATTTGGGGGGGGGGGTCATTATCTACCCATAGCGTGGACACTAACAGGTGCTACCACCCGGCTCATGGTGAACCTGGGAACAACAACAAATAAGACATTGTTCCATGCTCTTCAGAACCACTCGCTGCTGGATATAGTTTATCGTCATACCCAGGAATCTGTGCATGCTTGTAATTGTGTATAACTGTAAGTATGAGTGTGCAAATCTGTGTGTATGTTTATATGCGTTTGTTATTCTTGATTTCCCTCCCGAAGTCAGTGTACTGATGATGTGGGATGGCAATGCTGATGACTCATTATGTATTCATAGTTGAGATAAAAATGATCTGGAACAAAAACTGATACCCTCTACAAAGTGTTTCAAGCAATTTTTCGAAAACTAAAAGTAAGATAGAATTGGAATTAAATCTGCTATGGCATCAACGCTGAATCTTTCATAAAAATTATGGATGTAAAATTAGTAAATAGTAACCTCTTTTGGTATATGAACCCGTTGTGAGAAATTTAGTATAAGAGATGAGATAATTGAACATAGAATAAACTGTGCTAAACGGAGTTTCGCCCCACAACAAAGCAATTTGTTACAAAACCAAGAAAATAACTTAAAACCTCGAGTCGTAGTCTCGTCAGATCGAAGAAATCGCACAGATGTTATGCATGACACCAAATTCGTTTCGTAATATCGAAACAGTCAGCTGTATACAACCGCTTTCTCGGATAAAAAATTTAAAATGGCTTTGGGTAGTTATGTCTTTACTGGCAGTATAGCCCGGCGTTGCTCGGGTGTAATGAAAGCTTTAAAACTAATCCATGGCCCTGGAGCTCAGACTTTTGACGTTGGCACGAAAGACTAAAAAGCAATAGTTGTTTCCAGTTAAAGCGAAACCGTAAACTGAAAGAAAAATGAATGGATATAAGTCAAATTTTGATTTCTTGGTATCGATATCAAATACGTTTTTTCGTCGTAAACTGAATTTTGAAGGCTAAATAAGTCCACTGAGTAAATGGTATCATGGCTGAGACTAAGAACTACAAGCCAAACCCGAAGCAAAAACTAAAATAAAAGGGCTGAAAAAAATACAGACAGAAAAACAGACACACACACAAACATCTTGCCTTATATATATATATATATATATATATATATATATATATATATATATTATCGATTTTCTGCACTATGTTTAAGAACTGCAACCTTGAAACTTTTGAATATCGTTTCTTATGTCTTTGTCTATGAGTGTATCAAATTTGATTAAAATCGGACCATTCCTTCTACCCGATTTTTTCGATTGTCGATTTTCAATATTTATCGGAGGTACCTCGACACAAAACCTAGCTAAGAACACTCGCAGACGCTTATAGTACAACTGTGTAAATTTTCAAGAAAATCGGTTCAGCCGTTTCGGTGTCTATAGGTAACGGACACACACACACACACACACACACACACACAAAGTTCTATTTATAAATAAGTTTAGATAGATGTATTAGCGAAAGCTGTTCTTCTTTGAACCTTGTTGACTGACGCTACGGAATAAAAAACAACCAACTGTACCAAATAACAGAAACCACATCACTGGAGAACATTCAAAAGCGGCAACAACGAAAATGAATAGTACATGTAATTAAAAAGAAAAAAAATCACATTATAATAGGAGACACATATAAAAGAAGGGTTTATTCTCTCATTTTCATTTTCCCCATTATGGGCATTATTGTATCCATGACATACTAACACCGTATTTCACGGACATAAAAGAATGACCAAGAGGGGAAAAGAATAACAAATATGCTTTGTTTTGAAAGGAACTTTTTTTATAACCACGACATACACAAAACTATATATACATATTTACATGTATCCCACGCAGAATAAAATATGACATATATCTAACGACAAGCAGAGTGTAAAATGAACGAAAAGATACGGCTTTGCATAGAATATAGAATATAGAATTTTTTCTGTATTTCTGAAGAAGCCATATTTAAGACTCCAGATTCAAGCGGGTCGGATTCATCTATATCCCAAGTGAGGACATATTCCGCGACCTGGAAACGGTGAGTCTTGGGTTTTCCAAAATTGAAGACTGCGAGCTGGATTTTTTCTATATCTGGGGAATATATATTCCCAAAGGAAAACATCGCCAACTGCTTATAAACTGTAGCATTTAGCCTCAGCCCTAACCCCTTGCCCGAGCCTCAAATAAGTAGCCGCTTGGTTTAGCTATTGTAAGCCAAATGAATGACTGACCTTTTTCGTCACTGTATGAAGTTATGTCACTAAGCAATCGTCACGTGGCCCATATGGCTGTCTCGATCGATCAGATAATCACCTTTTTATTCTTAGAACATGATCAAGATGTTTATGTTCCACAAACAAAAGGTTAGTAAGGAAATTCCCATCAATGTTGGAAATAGCATTAACAGTTACAGAACTTGAGAAACCTGTTTTTCTGAATATTTTTAATAAAATGATTTTATAAATTCAAACGGAAAGCAGCACTGGCTATTTGGTCAATGCATTCAATGCGATTCTCAGATATTAAACAAAAAGAAACTGTGGAGAGTCGTTATCGCTTACGTCCTAAAAAGAAATGGCATTTCGAAAGAAGAATCATCAGAGTGGGATAGAATATAAAATAAAATAAATATTGGACTTAGGTGAAGAATATGATCGTCAGCAAATTGTTTGGTTTCCACAGCAGAAAGTAACTGAAGAAAAAAAAACTGATAGCCAGTTTGCAAGAGTCAGAGAAATATGATGGTTGTAGCAGTTTCGTCTTCTGCGATGAGATTCTGTCGACAAATAGCGAAGCATTGACATGAAGCACAATTGGGCCACGTCGATTAACCAGTCCTATTCGCATTTTATGTGCATTTAATCGGGTTAAGGATGCTGCGGATATCGTGGACTGAGCATGCAAACAACGATGAGGTGTTGGAAAGAATGGCAACAAAAAGGAAATTAATACTGAGCATCAGGAAGAGACAACTGAAGTTCCTGGGACATGCAATAACTAAAAAGAGCTTGGAGAACCTGATACTGACTGGCCAGATAGAAGGAAAAAGAGACAGAGGAAGACAGCGGATAACATATTTGCAGGGCCTGATCAGGTGGATGACGGAACGGGGGTTGCCAGGAGTAACAGGAGCAAACATACTAAGAGCCACAAGGGATAGGGAGACGTGGAGAACCATGATCGCCTACGTCCTGAAGGGACAGGGCACATAGAAGAAGAAGAAGAATCGGGTTGCTCGCAGTAAGCATCCGTAGTGATACTCTGGTTAGATTCCAGAGAGCTGTAATAGATGACACTAATGGTGATCCAAGAGATTGTCTCTAAAATTTTCTGTTGGTGCATATTTTTTTAAGTGTTTGGGTGCTTCGTCATGTTTATTGAGTCGATCGATAACGATTGTCATCGAGGATTCATTTATTATCAGTCAATCAGTTAAGTGTTAAGCTTGACCGGTCATGCCTCTTTCGTTCCATGACTGACTAGGCTGAAGATTTTCTTGCAATAGACTGGTTGCCAACCAAGGCTATAGAATACAGTTTCTCCTAGTAGAGCTAGAGGAAGAACAGATAGATTCGTACTTTTTAAGGGGATTTGCGAGTAAGTGAATGCAACGAATTTAACTGGAATTCGAACTCTGCTCTTCAATTTCTCATTTAGAGCTGATATCTACTGCACCACAACCCACATCGAATTTTACAAGAACACATTTGAGAAAAACATGGAATTAGTCTTATATTTACCTAACAGAGTCTGAGGTGTGTCAAACAAAAATTATCATAATGTTTAATCGAATATCATCAAATTTTTACCATTTTAATTAATGATTTATTTTCTCCGATTAACGTCTTTTCTCTGGGGAGTGATTTGCGGACTCAAATGCAACAATTACTTCTAATTTTGAAACATAGAAACAAGAAAAATGCTATCATTCTTTTGCTCGAGCAATCGAACATGTTATGAAATAGTTTCTGAAGAAATCCTATGAACGTCGACATTATCCAATGAAAACACTGTAGTACATTGCTTTGTCGGTTGATTGTAAAATATGTGGGCGTGATTTTCATGCAATGACGTTGAAGACTCGTGTATACGTCACAGAGGCGCCGCACAGCAGTTCATACTTAATTAAGTAATAGTGTTACTGATTCTATTCTCAATTAATTTTTCATTTGTGATTCTCGCGTAATTAAAAAACAGTGCCAAACAAACTAAATCGTTCGAATTGTTTTACTCTTGTTACAAGAATTTTTAATGAATTTATTGATCATTTTCTTTTATTTTGAATCTCGTTACTTCGGGACAGTATTTCAAAGGTCACAGTTTAAAGGATAATCATTACACCCAGAAAAAAATGTCAGGAAATCTAATAGTTTCTTGTACAACTTTATTTCTGTTACAACTTTATTTCATTCTTTTAAGGCGTGCGATCAGTAGAATTGATAAATCGGGCAAAGAGAAATTGGGAAGCTGCGATCGAATTCCAGTCGAGTTCATAACATTCAATTACGCGCAAATACCGTTGGTGTCATGTAGTAGAAGTATAAACGCCGAGGCGTGTGTTTGAACACTGATCGCCAGTGAAAGGATAATACAAGGAAAATATATTATTCCACAGGCGATTAAGCGACCACTAAATAACTATTAAAGCACCAAACAGAAGCCTGAGGCGGGTTGGTGTCGGTTAAGCTTATAGCGGATTTACGGTACCAGTTGTGATTTTTCTGTGACAAGTTATATTATCGACTTGTTACTGCGACCTTTGTGGGAATATCGTTAGTTTTTTGTTTTTTATTTTTTTATTTTACTGTATATTTACTTTTTCTCCTTGGAACAGTTTTTGCTTTTTTGTTTTAAACATTTGTGTGCGTTGTGCGGTGGTAACGGCCATCATGGCTAAGTCTTCTCAGCCAAATGGTACACCGAATGTGCCTCCATTACCGTCGGTTTGATCAAAGTCAATGGAAGGAAAAGGACTCGGCATATTTTGACCGAACGCGGCTGGAATACCAAGAATTCACTAACAGAAACGAACTTGTTACCATTCCTGAAGCTCTGGATGTGATTTCAGCTAGAACAATCTCGTTGCTGGTATCGAACACGAAAACTCGTAAGCTAATCGGTGTCAGCAGGGAAAATATGGAGGAGGCAATAAAAAGACTGAATTATTCCAAAAATTCTTCCAATGCGGTCGAGAGCATTGTAGAATATACTGCTTGCAACAGAAGAGGAGGCGAAGACGTTGTCAGGCAGTATACTGAGTACAAAAAGCCTGAGACTTCAAACATATATGGGCACCCGGCGTACTAGAATTGTCGTACAAAGTGTGCTTTTGGACATAACATGTGACCATCTAGGCGGATTTTTCGCTAAGTTTGGCTCCGTTGAGGAGGTAACTCATGGGGTCAGCAAGTTAAGGGTACCCACCGAAGATTTGTCTTAATATGATGTAGACAGAAATAATTTATCTCGTATGCCTGACATACTAATGCGTCGTGGCTGTAAGCTTTTTTGTCAAAGGAAATCAACCACATTGCTGGACAGGTGGTGTTGCGGGGCACTTATCTAAAATATGCCGCACAAGGAATCTGGTGGCAGCAACCGTGAGAACAAAAGCCTAATAGAAACGGTGTCTACCAAAGAAAAGAAAATTGACAACAAAAATACCCGAGACAATTTAGTCGAACTAAGGGAATTAACTTAGATGATGAGTGGGGGCAGGAAGCCAGCTACACCTCCTCCGCAGCAGAGCGCCCCTCCAAAAAAAGGCGCTTACACCTAAAAAATAATCCTCTCCCGTAAAGAAGCAACAAAAACCAGTTGTGTTTAATCAACAAGAACTCGCCATGGAGTGTGAGGTAATGCTACTATCTCGTTCCTCGTCGCTGATGAGAGAAACGAAAGAAGAGGAGGAAAAAGTCAAAAATATATTTAAAAATAGATATGAAAGCAGACCGAAGCAGGTGCAGGGCAGAAAGTTCCCGGATTACCCACAAGACTCAATCTATCCCTGCATCTCCTGTGAAACAGACACCCGAGAAGGTAAGAGCTTTTTCTTTCTCTCCGACAAGAACTCCTACTCCCTCCCCCAAACCTATTCCCAGACATGCTCAAGAATAAGAGAGAAGACAATTATTTCAAAAATAAAAGATCATGTGTAGTAAATAGATGTTCTTGAGAGGGACCTTTCCTTCCAGAGGAAGGCCCTCTTGAGGTCTCTATTTAAAATGTCCTCTGTGGATGGCAAAAGTACAGAAGACCCATAAAACTTTCCTAACGCCCCCGAGGTGATTACACTGATATGAAATACTGGGGAAAATCGGAAAGTGTGGGATCACCTGGCGGGGATCAAAGAAGCATTTTCAAATTTGAAAATGACGCAATTACAGTCACCTGAACTCAAAAATGGTACAGCTCTGTGCAGGGAGGGTACGATACCAGTAATTCTCCACCCCTCTTTGTATTAGGCACTCAAGCTAACATAGTCTACGAATGTCTGCGGTATCGTCTCGGATGGACGCATTACATCCGAGATTGGTAGAAGCAGTCTGGGACAGTCCGTCGGGATCCTGACTGCAGCAGATTTCTGTCTAGTATGTGTATAATGGGTTAAACTTAAATATTTATCAAACTTGAATGCGAGGGGTCCGAGATATCGGAGTAAGGCTGCCCGCCCGCCTGCTTCGTGATTTCTTATCATTTGGGGTAGATGTGTCTGCGTTCCAGGAGACACTTTGCAAAGTTAATGCTCATGCGCTCTCTAACGACTTTGTTTATTCAGCATACGTAAACCAGCATGTCAAAGGTGTTTGCTTGTTGGTTAAAAGTACCCTAGGTGTGAGGGTGGATCTTGTCTATGTCAGCGTTGGGGGGGTGGTGATCGTGACTGATATTGCCGTGAACAGTAGTTCGTTTCGGATTGTTGTGGTTTATGCGCCCAACGACCAGAAGGAGCGCGTCTCGTTTTTCCCTCAGTTCGGGCCGTTCCTGGTGGATTCTTTGCGCCTAGTCTTAGTGGGCGACTGGAATATTATCCTAGACCCCAAGCTAAATAAGGGGCAGGGAGTTAGCGGGAGGTCAGGCGATCGTAGCTTCATTGATCTGGAGACAAGATGTGGACATGGGCACTTAATTGGCCCTCTACCTAGGTGTTTAGCTACCAGGATAGAACGTTAGTGAAAAGGGTCTATCTAGATTTACTAGATTGTCCCACGTTACACTGGTTAGGCTATTCGGACAACAAACTAGTTTGTTCCCGGTAGGCTTAGATTAGCTGGATACTGGAAGTTCAACGTGTCTTTACTGGACAAGCTGGACTTCCGGTAACAGCTAACTAAACTAGTGCAGCGGAAATTAATTGAGGCGGTTATTGAAAATAGGTGATGCCAGAGGTTTAAGTATAGCATTAAGTCTTTCACCGCTGACTATAGCCGTCGACTCGCCTTAGCTAAAGCTAACAAGGTGAAGACATTCTATGTCGAGTGGATGCAGGGGGATCCCCTAGAGAAATCATTAACCAGACAGGCCCCCGAAACGGTTGGGTATCAAGCGTTAACAGGGTTAGGCATAGGTTAAATAAAATATCAAACGAAGCCGTGAGCATGAGCGCAGAATTGCACAAGGAAGAAATCCGTGGAGGTTGGGATGGATATATTCGAGAGGTCAAAACTCTGGAGGGGTGTACTCGGAAGACGACCGACGATGTGCGAGGCAATTCGGTGGCATTTTGAGCCGCTTTACCAAGGAGCCTGGTCTCTGTGAAAACGAGTTTCGCAGCTATTCGGCTGACTTTCTTCGGCTTGTGCCGACAGAAACAGCTAGCTGCAAAAGTGAGATCACGGAGGGCAAAGTGCACTTGACATTAAAGAGGCCGACAATGACAAGTCTCAGGGGCGTAGTCTACCCTATGAATTGTAATTGAGGCTGCCGCATACCTTTTGTACCGATTTTGACGGTGGTGTTCAACAACTGGTTCTGGCTGGGCTGCGTCGCCGACCGAATCTCCAAGGGTGTGATCACGCTGTCAAGGTCAAGGGTGTTGGAATTTAGATTATTACAGGTCCATAACTTTGCTAAACATAGTTAAAGATTTTGGCTAAGATCCTGATGGAGCGGTTGCAGTCAGTTATCGAAATTCTGTTGGGGTCGAGCAGACTTTTGCGGTGAAGAGACGAACAATTTAGAGCAAACTATATCTGATCCGCACGATCATAGAGGGTATAAAAGACGATGATCAATTTAAATCAGTTCAAGGCATTTGATAATGTCGACCATCAATATCTGTCTGCTGTCCTGAAGACCACCAGATTTCTGCAAGTGTATCAGCCTACTTTATCACTCCCCTAGTGCTGTGGTACAGGTAAACGGAAAGCGGTCGGGCGCTTTTGCGCTGTTTCGGTCAGTTTGTCAAGGTTGCCCAATGCCACCCCTAGTTTACGCTTTGGCATTGGACCCCCTTCTTTTGCCGGCCCTACGCGGAATCGCTGTCCCTGGTGGGGCCGATTGACGTATCTATTTTTGTGTCGGCCCGGGACGATATTGAGATGGTACTGAAGACGCTTGAGCGGTACTGGGGCCAAAATTAATCGCAAAAAGTCTTCCGTTTTGCGTTTAGGCACTTCAGTTTGACTGACGGTCCCGTCCGCATTCTTAGAGTATGGTTCGAGCCGGATCTTCAGCTGGAGAAGAATTGGTCGGAGGTACATGCAAATGTCAGAGCGTGGGTTTAGATTTTGCTTCGACGGCAGTTGTCAGTAAAGGAGAGGGCTGAGGTGTGTGCCACATACGTCTTTCTCCTCATCCTTTATCGGTTTTTGATACTCTCTGTGATGACCGTAGGAAGGTAATCGAGCGCTTTTACAGCATTGTGCCGTTTTTAGTGGAGGGATTCGCGACGAATGATCCTCTACATGATCGGCTCGGCTTGTCGGCGACAGTCGTGCTCTTTTTGGGTTTAGACGCCAGCGACGAATTACGTCAGTAACCCTGCGTTTTTGCTTATCTGGCGATTGAATCGGAGCGGGCTATCTCTCTGTGACTTGGCTTTCAAATGGGGCGGGGTGGATATGACCGACTGCCATTGGTATTACCTTAGTTTAGAAGAAACGGCTGAGCACGCCTTTTACCATTATCTACAATTGCGATTTTTCTGGTACTATGTCTGCGAGTATCGATTTCGAACAGCTCGTGGCCATCCATCTCGCGTACACGTGCGATAATGTGTCACCCCCGTATTCAGGGGGGGACTGATGGTATTTGTCACGTTGCTGGCCGTAGCAAGAATGGTGATTTGGATGTCGCGAATGAAGCGAATCTTGCAATACAAACATTATTCTTATCAGCATCTTATTAGATTCTTTGAGCATCAGCTCAAGTTAAAGATTAGATCTGATAGAAAGCTTTTAATGTCGACAGATTCCCGCAAAAGGTGGGTAAAGGTAGCAAATTGGGTTCGCTTGAAAGGGGTCAGTCTTGATTTTCTTTTTAAGTCCCTTATGCAACGGGATGGTTTCGCAGTCTTTCCATTTTGTTTTTGGCCCAACTTTGCATCTTAACTGGTTCAGTCTTTTTAGTTTGTTTTACGGGCTTTTTATTCCCTTCCCTTTCATTTTCATTAAATTTTTTAAATATATTTTTGTAATATTTTGTATATAAAATAAATTTTTATGTCGTGGGTTTTGTCCCCCTTTTTTAGGTTCCCCTGAGAATACGTGGTATTACGGTATATGTAGGATTGTAAGATGATGGACGAATTTTTTGTGGTGAATGAACAAATTGTAATAAGTGATTGGGTCGTGAATATGATTAGGTAGATATAGGATAGACAGTGTAAATCAGCCTCAACCAACTCCTCTATTTAGCCATGTGCTACATTTATTATA